>OZ024875.1:46582445-46638194 GCA_964017185.1 Rugalucina vietnamica
TGATGTGAGCCAATGACTTTGATTGGACCAGGAAAGTGTCCTTGACCGACAGGTAGCGGGCGCGCTGTCGGATTTGACCAATCAGATTTGGGAAATCATGGGGAATACCCTCTCTTTCTTACTTACGATGTAAACAATACTCTTGCTAAAACAATTATGTTTGCGTATCGTGAAGAATGCCTGCGTAAGTTGTACGCTTGGTTTTCTATTCAGGCGCGTATATGCCCACCATTAATGCGTAAAATAAGCAGATACGCACGTTATCTAGGCCTCTGTCAGCTGTGCGGTTACTGCTCAGCTGAATTCAGAGCTTTTGTTTTCGCTACACAGACAGTACAATAGCCCTTCTTCTTAAATACGAAATTCAAAGCTGCTGGTCTTCTGAGACTTCCTTGTTTTTGTTTTCTTATTACTCCCAATTCAATCAATTTCTGATTATTCTTAGGAGGTGTTCATTGTACACTCTGGTGTGTTTGCAGGATGAGCCTACATTCATGAGGCTAGAACCTGTGTAGGGATCTTTAACCTGGGTAAGTGTATTCCTTGGACCAAATCCGCTTGGACCGCTGGACTTGGACCAGTCCAAGTGAATATCAGATGGACCAAACAGGGTATTCCTTGGACCAGGTAATCCTTGGACCGGTCATTTGGAAGTAATATACATGTTAAATTATGCTTTTAAAAAGCATAATTTAATTATTAAGCCTTATCTGAAAGTGGTGCAAAGTATCTTGTGGGTCTCAGTTTCCTTAAATATTTTTTGGAAAAAGGTATCATTTGAGTTTATAGGGAAAAAAATTTCTGAATCTAGAATTTTTTTCTCCATTTCTGTGTTTCTTTTTCAGCTCTTCAGAACTGTGTTAATTTTCATCCATCTGCATGTCCTAATTATCCCAAAGTAACTTTGTGAGAGTTTTATCATGATGGACATGCAACATAACACTTCTAACACCTTGTATACTTATCCTTGTGTGTATGGTGTTTCAACTAATTTTGACACTTTTGTCACCACTGTATATTAAAAGATGATCTTAATCGATCAATGTACAACTTCTAACAAGATATGCTTATATCCTCAAATTTGGGTTATGTGGAAAAATATGAATTTAAACTTGTCAAATATTTAATCAACTAGCCAAAGAGATTGAAAACAAAAGATATTGAAAGTCATAATGACTGATCATAGATAATAACCAAAACTGCCGAATTATGTTAAATTCAGCATTAACCATGTAAACTAATTGTTTTTTTGTTTTTGTTTTGTTTTTTTTTTGTTTGTTGTTTTGTTTTTTTTTATTTATGTTGTTGTTGTTTTTTATATGTGACCCGTCGCACGAAAAGGGACGAGTTGGGTGTAATCTTGCGAAATTCGGTTTTCTGCAGAAATGAAAAGAAAAAACATAGAGGAATCAGAAAATGTATATATGTATGGGGTTCGGATGTTGTTTTGTGTGCCAAATTGAGCGAATAAGTCTGGCACTGACGCAAAATGTCACCATTTTTGTCTGGCAGCGTGGACGACGTTATGATAACGTTGGATTAAAATGATGTGCATCGGGGCCATGCTTTATTTAACAATTAATTAAAGTGATACCCGGTTTATGTTAACCAATTCGTTGAACAGCGTAGTGTCTACTGTGGCCGCATTGTTTATTGTCACCTCCCTGCATTGTCCCGTTTTAACTGTTTAGTTAACGGAATCCGGAACCAAAATGACCTTTGGCACGACATGTTTACAAAATGGCAGTGATAGTTATCATGTTTCTATGGTTATGATTTTAATAAATTCTAAGCTCTGGTTAGAACCGGTTCAATTCTTCATGACAACATACATGTATGTATTTAAGTATACGCTGAATGGAATGTTTTTTTGTTTTTTTTTGTTTTTTTGCTTTTGTTTTTTCTTTCTTTCTTTCTTTCTTTCTTTCTTTCTTTATTTATTTCTTTCTTTCTTGTCACACTGAGCGAAACCCACAGTGCATAAAACTGACGATATTAGTAGTGTCGCATATATAATGAATCAATGAAATGTTTCGCAAATTTCAACGGCTGACTTCAATCTTTGCTCTCATAATTTCTCATTTACAGAAAACAAAGATTCCGACCATCTGCCTTAGCTAGACGGACTAGTTTGTGTCTGACATGGCCGAGCAAAGACAATTTCTAGCGACTTTAATTTTGTAAAATCATTTGTAAACATCACGGTATAAGAAACACAAAAATGCGAGATAATAGTCTAAATTACATATGCAAATCTGTGATTCAGTTTTTGTTTGTGACATAGATGTAGAATCTTTATGTCTCGAATTATACGTGTTACAAAGAACGGTCAATTGTACATGTAGCAATTATCTTAATTCAGATGATTTGACTGAAAGTTTGCTGAGAAAAGGAAGGTATGAGCACATGTATCTTTTATGTCGATGAGGACATGTAACATTTTATGTCGAAATGAAAACAATGACAGATACTGTTTAGCCATGTGGCCCCCATGTCACTAGCCTATGTCTTTATGCATGTAGCCTAGCCGTATATATGGTAGGCGTGCGACCGTGTCGTCTCCATTTGTCGTCGAACGTGAACGCGCATTCAAGTTGACCTGAAAGTTCGATTATTAATACGTCGGCCCGTGCTTCCGTAATTTATTTTGGAACAACTTTGGTCAGTTTGGAACGTTCGCGCGAAGGTACTGCATGATAAGGCCGAGTGATGCTGTACCATCCCATCAGCAAAATTGCGCCAAATAATTTGTTTAATGGGCAGAAAGGAAAGAAAATTGTTAAAATGGGTATTGTTTTCCTTTTTATTTTTATTTTTTTTTTTATCTTTTTTTTTTTTATTTATTTTTTTTATGAAACACCCAATGATTTTGCCCTTGCCCTCGATTGCTATGGGATTATTTTGGAACTGAGTATGGAATGTCAGTTAGAACTTTCTAGCCTAAAAACAAACACCGAAAATGTCCCCGGTTTGGCCCGGTGGTGCCCAGGTTCATCCCGGTATTGCCGTGTTTCTCGTCGCTTTTATTTTCTATACCGGGAAACACCGGGACTCCGGCAGTCACCAGGACGAACCAGGGCACACCGGCCTGCATGCACCGTAACGACACCGTGGTAGAACCAGGAAAACGACAGAGCTACGCTAACAGTCGTGAAAACAATCACTTTTTGTGGGAAAAGTTCTGCGGTTCATCGGGTTTACCGGCTTGCTTCACTGGGACACACCGAGGTGAGCCGGGACAGTGAGAACGGGGCTTTCAAATACGCACAAAATAGATCTAAGCTTGCACATATTCATTAAGATATTTGGTAATATTTTCTTATGTATCGTTTTATGTTAAATTACAAATGACCTCTCAAAATATTTTAAGTTTGATGCTCATCGTTAGAAACTGCTGAATCACTGTCATAATCGCCGGCATTATAAGAGGAAACACCCGGTACCTGTCTAAAATCGTCTTCTGTTTAGTAAAATGAGAAAGCAATTATTAGATAGACCCCTAAGTGTCAAAAGTATTTCAACAACGCCGGGAACTTCATAGGGGACTTCGTATTTTCATGTTTACTAGAAAAATTCTCATGTTTCTCATGGTCAACATATTTCACGTCATTGGTGTCATTTGAAAGTTAATTAAAAAGGAGTAAACAAGGTTTGTTTCATTCAATTCTATAAATGCCTTTTAAAACTGCAAATGTTGAAAAATGGATAATTTCCCACATGGCAATTTTATGCTCCGTCACCGTTAACGTCAAATGGAAAATAATATTTTTCTAAAATTTTCTTTAATTAAAGACTGTTCTCTATGAAAAATATAATGTCGAAACTTCATCAAAATATTTTGTATAATGCTTTAATCATTTAAGTTTCAAATGACACCAAACTCTTGAAAATATGTTGAACATAAGAGACATGAGGCTTTTTCTTGTAGATATGAAAATATTGCTAAAGTTTATGGAGTTTCCGACGTTGCGTTTTTTTTTTTTCTCGTATATCCTTGAATGTACATTTGCAAGAAAAAATATGCTGCTTGGTCAACATATTTGTATGTTTTAGGTGTCATTTGAAAGGTAAATGAATAAAGCAATAAACAAGACTTTTGAAGTTCAATTCCATGCATGCATTTTAAGGCTACAACCTTTTAAAAAAACTTTTCGGACTCTTTTGAGGCAACGTTACCATTGACGTCAATTGGCCACCTATTGGGGAAATAGCTGCTCATTCGGCTTACGAAATGTTTTCATGGTATAGGTACCTGATTGTTAGTTTGGTTTTTTCCCACCTCGGGCTTTTAGAGTGGGAATCTTTTGCTGATTGCGCCTTTTCCTGATCTTTGCCTACTTGTACCTTTTTACAAAATTTCCTTTAACTTTAAAATATTGTAGATGAAAAATGCAATGTTGAAACTTCACCAAATAACCTTTGTTTATTGCTTTTTTCATTTAACTTTCAAATGACACAAAAATCATGATAATATGTTGACTACAGGAGGGAGGGTAATTTTTCTTATAAACATTAAAATACGATGAAGTCTATGAATTTTTCCGAAAGTAGCGAACATTTAAAATGCCCATTGACTGTACATATCTTTTCCGGGTAAACAAACTAAAATATTCTTTAAAGGGAAACAACTTTGAATGACAAAACAAATGAGAAGTCGGTGGGAAAAAGTCCGAAAAAAATATTTATGTTTAACCCGAAACACAACTAAAATGCAAACCTCTTATTTTGGCGTGAGTTTATTATTTGGAATCGGTAACGTCAACTTCAGAACGTCATTTCTCGTTACGACGTCATCCACCCAACTCGTACCTTTTTGCGCGACGGGTCACATATACATACTGATTCAATAAATATCAAATAAAATTATAATCTGGTCAAATTATGTGTTTATTATTCAATACTTATTGACCTAAATCCAATAGATAAATACTGGTCCAACAGGTATATCTGGTCCAAGGATTACCTGGTCCAAGGAATACCCTGTTTGGTCCATCTGATTTTAACATACATATTACTTCTGTAACGAAATGCTTGCAAATAGTCAGGCCGCTTATGTCAAATTAATAAGAAATGTTTATGGCAATAAATTAAGTTCGTATCAGGTTAAAATATTGTGGCTTGAACAGTTTTATAAAAGGATATTATTTGCACTTTCTATTCCGCCGAAATAGTGGAATAATCATGATAATCGGTATAGGTTATTTTCAAAGTTTTAAGCGACCCGTTACTACGTCGTTAGGTACTTTCATTTTATGTACGTCTGGTTAAGAGACGGGAAACCAGTCCAAGTGCGGGGTACCAGCCTCGGGTATATAAGCGCGAAATCTAGCCAGTTTTCACATTCTGCTTCTTGCTCTCGAAGAAGTAACATCGAAATAAAACAGCAGGCAATACGATTAATAAAGCCTTAAAGGTTTGATTTAACTATTATTATCTTAGTAGAGTAGGAGTATTGCACTACTACTTGAACAGTGATAATAGTGATCATTCTGATAGGGCTCTATCCACTGTTGCTGGATGCTGGAGGTTCAAGACGGTTAAGTCTTGTGATACAACCATAGGTTCAAGTCGGTATAAGGCTTGGGATACAAGACAGGGTTAGGGGTTGAAACCTAACTGTGTTCTGGCTAGGGAATAGTTGAGGCTAGCTAGGGACTGACAATATTAAATCAACGTGATTCCAACTCTTGATTTGTTTCATGCACCAATCATTTCAAAATCATTTGTATTGCTAATCTTCGGACAAAGTAGTCACAAGGAAAATTTATATCTGCATACTCTTATCTTAATAGTACTTGTAGTTCTGACAAGCTAGTCAGAGCTGTGTTGCAACCTCAATTATTTGGACAGAGAGTCCCTGAGAAAAATCTATATATTCTTGTATCCATATTGTGATATCTGTAACCAGGTACGTTACACTTCCAATGACTGGTCCAAGGATTACCCGGTCCAAGGAATACCCTTTTTGGTCCATCTGATATTTACTTGGACTGGTCCAAGTCCAGCGGTCCAAGTGGATTTGGTCCAAGGAATACACCTACGGTGCAGTCCGGTAACATTGCGCACCTAAGATATTTCATGCCAGGTCTGACGTCAAATATAAACACTGACGAACATCACTTACAATTAGACATTTTATTGATTCAATTATTAAAATATCATGACATGAAATGTTAGCAAATTCTATCAGCTTTAGAAATATTGTGGCTTAAGCATATGCACCCCCGTGAAAAAAATGGAGGCAATTTGTCCCCTAACATTGCGCACTGCTAAATCAAATGTATATTTTATAGCAACGCAACCTGCAATATATCCACAGCAGTTGTATTTCTGTCAATACATATGACACCCATGTGACAAATTACAGACAAGAAAGTTCAAAGAAATTCATGCTGTGTATGGTGGCACAAAAATGTCACCACACAGTATTTCAAAATTAAACAAAATCACATAATTGTGCTAAATTATTCAATCAGATAGGAAGGAAAATCATTTTTGTCTTTAAATTAATCTTGTACTCTCTTGTTGGTTTAATATTTGAGATAAATTGCACTGGTAGTCAAATATTGTGCGAAATCTGGTTGACATGCCATATGCGCAATGTTGCGGGACGCGCAATGTTAGGGGACTCGACTGTACCCCTTTAACCTGCACCGCGGATGACTGTCCCTGCACAGGGGGCCTCCAGGTAACGTCCGGATCCGAAGGACCGCGCACTGTATCATGTTATTCCTGCAAATGACACGAAGGGAATCGTGTTCGCAGCAACAAATTTTCCTTGCTGCTGGCGGGAATCGAACCCAGGACCTCTGGCACAAGAAGCCAGTGCGATAACAATGCACTAGGCTACCCTAGCTTCCACTTACAGGCCAGTAAGTGTCAGACCTGGTCGGAAACCCAGTTTTTAGATGCATGGCAATAGGCATCATTCATCAGGACTGCCATGGTAGAAATGGGTCACTTGATATGTCTGAAGATTTGCTGATTCTAACATCCCAATAAAAGCACGAAATCTAATGATAATTAAAATTGCTCAACATCAAACCATTCGATGAGAACAAATAGACCGTAATTAACCAAACAGATTTTAAAGAAATATAGGAATGAGTTAGCTGGCGAATGACACCTACATTTTAGGACTTCTGAAGTAAAAACGTAAAATTATATGGAACGGGAAATGAGAATACGTCATCAATACCCGTGTATTTCGGTAACAAGTCAACTCGTACCTAAGTCAACTCGTACCTTAGTCAACTCGTACCTACTTTTGGTCAACTCTTTCTTTCTTCTTCTTCTTCTTCCGAATATAGGACCGGGATCAGTCTGAACGTAATTGGTCCTGCGGGACTGGGTATGGCGGTAAAACAGCAGTAGGACTTCCCAACACTTGGTTAAAATCATGGATCTGAATCTGAATCTGAATAGTTTACTGGTGACACGCCAAATGACATTATTTCACCAGGGGGAGAAATTAGCGGCCAGAAATTAGTCCCTTGAACGCACGAGTGTAGCGAACTTGAGTCTTGGATAAAACTATGTACAATGGGTCCCGGGTCGTTTCGCCCGTGAGTTGTTTCGCCCCTGAGTCGTTTCGCCCGTGAGTCGTTTCGCCCTGGGTCGTTTCGCCCTGGGTCGTTTCGCCCGTGAGTCGTTTCGCCCCTATATGGTGAGTCGTTTCGCCCTTATTTTTCTACCATGCCCAAATGTGTAATATGGTGTATTATTTGTTATTTATAACTAAATGATATGTCTTGGGCTGATCATTCACAACTGTCTTTTGGGTATATATACTAAAGGGCTTTGAAAACACCTCACTATAAATTGGTTCTGATGATGATTATTTCTTTTAGAATACTAGATATTTCGGCAAAAATAATTTGGAACAGAAAATACAATCAGCCTGCTTAAATTTCATATCAAAACAGGAACGTCAACGCCAGTGATTTACGTCCTACAGTATGATTTCAATCGTTACCAAAAGTTCAACAAAACGAATTATAAGGACGAAAAATATTCACCAGGTCCAACATGATTTCTGAAAAGAAACACAAAAGCCAAGCAAATGCTATTAGTTTTGACATTCAATTGCACTAAAACTGTGGTAATCACGTCACTTTAAAGTTTATGAAGAAAACTTTCATTTTTGCGTGTGAAATGAAACGAATTCGAAAGTTTTCAAGCACAAAAAATAGACATGGACTTGTGTAAGAATGTCTGTGTGTTTTGACCACTTTACGCTTGACGTCAGCGAAAAACGCTAGCCTCTTAAATGGCATTGTACGAAAGTCATTATTTTTTATTTATTTATTTATTTTTTTTTTTTTTTTTTTTTTTTTGCTTAAGATTGCACGCTATCATCGGAGTCATGTTTTATTCTTTTACAATTTAACATTTAACATTTCAAGAATGTCGGCCATCGGTCACCGCCAAAGATAAAGCATTCACACATCGCCTTAATTGACAAATACGATTATTGTCACCTATGTGTGATTAAAGGCGTAAACATATTAATAGATTATCGCATTAATCAATTGACTTGGACAAATATCACACTTCTGTTAATTATTTGATTAGTTAAGGTGACTGTCGAAATACCAGAAATACCACATCTATCTATCTATCTATCTATCTATCTATCTATCTATCTATCTATCTATCTATCTATCTATCTATCTATCTATCTATCTATCTATCTATCATTTTTCCTTCCTTCCTTCCTTCCTTCCTTCCTTCCTTCCTTCCTTCCTTCCTTCCTTCCTTCCTTCCTTCCTTCCTTCTGTTATCTTTATACAACATTAAAAGCCACAGAAGCGGAAACGCTAAAATGTTTAAATAAATATTATATTAACAAGATACGTCAAGGTACTCTTTTTGTCTATCTATCTATCTATCTATCTATCTATCTATCTATCTATCTATCTATCTATCTATCTATCTATCTATCTATCTATCTATCTATCTATCCTTCCTTCCTTCCTTCCTTCCTTCCTTCCTTCCTTCCTTCCTTCCTTCCTTCCTTCTGTTATCTTTTTACATCATTAAAAGCCACAGAAGCGGAAGCACTAAAATGTTTAAATAAATATTATATTAACACGTCAACCTACTCCTTTTATCTATCTATCTATCTATCTATCTATCTATCTATCTATCTATCTATCTATCTATCTATCTATCTATCTATCCTTCCTTCCTTCCTTCCTTCCTTCCTTCCTTCCTTCCTTCCTTCCTTCCTTCCCTCTGTTATCTTTTTACATCATTAAAAACCACAGAAGCGGAAGCGCTAAAATGTTTAAATAAGTATTATATTAACAAGATACGTCAAGATACTCTTTTTAACCAAATCTATCTATCTATCTATCTATCTATCTATCTATCTATCTATCTATCTATCTATCTATCTATCTATCTATCTATCTATCTATCTATCTATCTATCTATCTATCTATCTATCTATCTATCTATCTTTTTCCTTCCTTCCTTCCGTATGATCTTTCTACAACATTAAAAGCCACGGAAGCGGAAGCGCTAAAAGTTTAAATATATGTTATTTTAACAAGATATGTCAAGATACTCATTTCAACCAAACCTATCTACCTATCTACCTACCTATCAGCATCATCAACAATAGCAATATCAACAACAACAACAACAATAATAATAATTATAATAATGATAATAGAAATAATGGGCGAAACAACTCACGGGCGAAACAACTCACGGGCGAAACGACCCACCTAATAAGGGCGAAACGACCCACCCATAAAACCAGGGCGAAACGACTCAGGGCGAAACGACCCGGCGAAACGACCCACGGGCGAAACGACCCGGATTCTGTACAATGTTCTCTTGGCAGGCATGGATTACATGTAAACCAAAAAATATCAAAATGTGTACATTGAAGATGAACGCAGCCAGGAACAAATGTTAGTTGAATCAAACTTGAGGACCGTATTACAAGCGGTTGGTAAATCCAAAGACTCCTTCTTGTAAACGGACGTTTTCTGAAGAGATCTACGCCAGCTAAAGTGGGCGCATACTAATTGCCGGGAATGTCCGGGAATATATGGTCGGGATGTATTGGGTAGTGGTGGTTCGGGCTTTGTTTCTCCTTTAATGTTTAACAGAATTTAATGATTTTGGTATCACAATAAAAGTATTGTTTCAATCTAAACGTATATGTAAAGAAACTTTGTAAAAAGTTATTTTAAAATGTTGTTTTTAGGGTTTGAAATTTCCGGGAAGATCCGGGAAGATTCGCCGGGAAACTGGAGTAGTGGTGCTTTGGGCATTTGAGGCATGACATAGCGTACACATCTCTTATAAAATTTTTGTGCATTTTTTCTTCACTGAACCATGAATCTGGCATATGGTTTCAACTATAAAACTGGGCAATAAAGTGTTCTTGATGCTGCAGCTCACTGCAGGGGGTGTGTAATTAGCTGATCATGTCAGATACAAAAATATTTTCATCAAGGTGCAAAATCGTTAATATTTCATGTAGAAAACGGATTAAAAATGCTATGTTATTCAAAAGATTCTGAATATTATGAATTTTTACTTTGTTTTCGTCTAAAATGTACAATTAAATATTTTGATTTTTATATAGATATATCAATTACCAACAGATAATTAATCACGAGATAACCATACAAAAATTTGCATAATGACCGCAGTAGCACTGGGCGAGTTAATTATTTTATTACCTTATAATTTGCACCATCTGTACCCGAGATACCTTTTATCTCAGGCAGAGTGAAAGGTATCTCGGGGTCCAAAACAATAAGACATGTGTACGCCATGTATATGGGGATTTTCCACTGCGGTACCTTTTGTGGTGGCCACTTTTCACCAAAAATCCACACACAGCTTGTACTCTTGTAGTTTCTTTTACCAACATTTCAGTAGAAGCTAAACTGGTAGGCCAGGGCAGTGATCCGACCCATTCCACAATTTATAAATGAAATAACCAATATTCAGGATCACGGTTAGTTTTCAACTTCAACTTGCTCGTATACTCTTTGTTCTTCAAACTCAACACTGACAATACACAAAAAACACCACAACTAAAGCATGCAAAATTTGCGATTGTTCTTCAACTCCCACATCAAATCACGAAAATCACCACAACTGCAACAAACATTTGTTATTGATCATCAAAACCCACCACAATTCATGAAAATCACCACAATTATAATGTGCCAAAATATGCTATCATTCTTAAAAACCCACCACAATTCATGAAAATCACCACAATTATAATGTGCCAAAATGTGCTATCGTCCTTCAAAATCCACCACAATTCATGATTATCACCACAATTATAATGTGCCAGAATATGCTATCGTTCTTCAGAACCCACCACAATTCATGATTATCACCACAATTATAATGTGCCAAAATATGCTATCGTTCTTCAAAACCCACCACAATTCATGATTATCACCACAATTATAATGTGCCAAAATATGCTATCGTTCTTCAAAACCCACCACAATTCATGATTATCACCACAATTATAACATACATGCTGTATAACATGCCAAAATATGCTACCCTTCTTCGAAACCCACCACAATTCATGATTATCACCACAATTATAATGTGCCAAAATATGCTATCGTTTTCGAAACCCACCACAATTCATGATTATCACCACAATTATAACATGCCAAAATATGCTACCCTTCTTCGAAACCCACCACAATTCATGATTATCACCACAATTATAATGTGCCAAAATATGCTATCGTTTTCGAAACCCACCACAAATCATGAAAATCACCACAATTATAACATGCCAAAATATGCTATCGTGCTTCAAAATCCACCACAATTCATGATTATCACCACAATTATAACATGCCAAAATATGCAATCGTGCTTCAAAACCCACCACAATTCATGAAAATCACCACAATTATAACATGCCATAATATGCTATCGTGCTTCAAAACCCACCACAATTCACGAAATTCACCACAATTATAATATGCCATAATATGCTATCGTGCTTCAAAACCCACCACAATTCATGAAATTCACCACAATTATAACATGCCATAATATGCTATCGTGCTTCAAAACCCACCACAATTCACGAAATTCACCACAATTATAATATGCCATAATATGCTATCGTGCTTCAAAACCCACCACAATTCATGAAATTCACCACAATTATAACATGCCATAATATGCTATCGTGCTTCAAAACCCACCACAATTCACGAAATTCACCACAATTATAATATGCCATAATATGCTATCGTGCTTCAAAACCCACCACAATTCACGAAATTCACCACAATTATAACATGCCATAATATGCTATCGTGCTTCAAAACCCACCACAATTCACGAAATTCACCACAATTATAATATGCCATAATATGCTATCGTGCTTCAAAACCCACCACAATTCATGAAATTCACCACAATTATAACATGCCATAATATGCTATCGTGCTTCAAAACCCACCACAATTCACGAAATTCACCACAATTATAATATGCCATAATATGCTATCGTGCTTCAAAACCCACCACAATTCATGAAATTCACCACAATTATAACATATGCCAAAATATGCTTTCTTCAAAACCCACCACAATTCATGAAAATCGCCAAAGCTACAACATTCATTCATTTGTTATTGTTCATCAACACCCACCACAAGGCAAATTTTGAACAAAAATGATGAATTTGTTGATTCATACCGTACTGTATTAAAAATCGCTGAAATTTTCATTGCCATGCTGCTGATAATAACAAGTATGGAGAAATACAAAGATTGCATGCAAATTACATGCTTAAGTCCATATCTCACTGGTATACGAATGCTCGATCAAGACTGTTTTGCGAAATGAGTCGCGAATCTGTCGTGCATCATTCAAACCAATGTTTTTTTATATGTCATGAACTACAGTTCATAATTATATAATAAATATTCGCCACTTTCTGAAAATTCCATATACTTCAGTGTATTTTTAGTTTGGGAGAAAAACTAGGCTGTTTCTTGTGGTCAACATATTGTCCCCCGCCTTTTCGAAGAAAAACGGAGGGACATATTTTTGGCTTTCCGTCATTCTGTCCTTCCGTCCCCTTAAGGAGTATGTACCTTGTGTGGGCAACTCCTCCTACAGTTTTATTACGATTCTTTCGAAACTTTACAGATGTCTTGACCATGCTTTGAAGATGTGCATGTGGTTTCGATATAATCCTCAGATTAATTTTTGACACTTTTTTTGCAATTTGAACTTAGTCGTTTTTCGGGTTTTTTTAACAATGAAAGTGAATGGACAGTGGGTGCCTTGTGTGCGCAACTCCTCCCAGTTTTATTCCGATTCTTTTACAGATGTCTTAATGATGCTTCAAAGATATGCATGTGTTTTGGATATAATCTTCAGGTTAATTTTTGACACTTTTTAGCAACTTGAGCTTAGCAGAGATATATACTATACATCTTTATCTCAGAGCTTAGTTGTTTTTCAGGCAATTATACAATGAAAAATAATGGACATAGGGTACCTTGTGTGCACAACTCCTCCCACAGTTTTATTCCGATTCTTTTCAAACTGTACAGATGTCCTGACCATGATTTGTAGACTTGCATGTGTCTTATCTGACATGACCATTGCTGTTTACTGGGACGCTAATCCACAAATTAAACAAACACATCAATGTTACTCTCTATAGTACGAGTAATTAACGTATTTTAAAATGGTTAAAGTAAGTAAGAATAGAATGCTCAGGAAATAATACAATAAAACTTAGTAGTCTTTTTTTTTTTTTTTTTTTTTTTTTCAGCCATTGTTAATCAAAATTTATCTTACTAAAGTAACTTCTGTGTTTTGTTTCCTCAGCGCAAAGAAAACATAACATGTTCAAATATCTTTTTCATAAATTTCATAAATTTACCATTTTACCAATTTCACTATATAGGGTCGCTAGCGTTAACAAGAAAATCGCCGTCGAAATCTAGTTCCTAATTTATAATGTATGAACTTTACGAAATGATACATTGATACTTTACGAAATTATGATACAATGATAAATTGACCAGAGAGAAGTATTGTCAATTTGGCGTATCACCAGTAAACCATTCAGCTTAAGATTCAGAGAAGATTAGATTCCAATACAGAATCTCTTGTGTAGACAGTTGTGTGTAACTTTGATAATCATAATCATATTGTACGTATGGTTTACCTTTCTAGTAATAAACATAATTAATTAATTAATTATTTACCTTTGTATATTTTCCACTTGTCTATCAATATTGATACCTGATTTGCATAATGATGCTTACATGTAAAATGGTGATTCTGGCAATTTATGAATTATTATTAATTAGCACATTATTTCCAACTCTGATAAGGCATTGTATGATGATTTTATGATGATTTTGGCTGGTTTACAAGAAATCTGCCTCTTGCACAAGGTTAGTAACAGTATCAATGCAAAAGTGCAGCGCTTGAACTTAATGCACTCCTTGGATTACTAGAGCGCCACTCTGTTTGAATAGGGTAGCTTACCATTCACATAGACATTTTCTATCCCCAATCCTGTGAACATGATAGTTGACAATCTGTCCCTATAAGAATCTAACCCTAGCCCCCCCCCCCCCCCCCGACGTAAAACTGAATTAAAAAAAAAAGGCAGTGGACCCGGCAAAATAGTCCCTAGGAGCTATTATGCCGGACCCAGTAAAATAGCTATATTGGACTTACAATAGGCTGTTTTGCCGGACCAAATACTTATTAAAATATTTATTTTATATTTCGTAAGGTATTCTTATCTACATTTTTGTTTAATTTATCTATTTATTTTATTTGAGATATTTCTCAATCAATTAGTTGCTTTTTGTGCCTTTTTTTTTATGCCCCCCATTACAAAAACGTGCCCATGCAATATACAGAGAATTTTTTCGAAAGCAAAAATTGAAAATTTCATTGGAAAAATTTTGATATTTTTTTATATTTTGGAGCAAATATAAGAAAAATAGGTATACCCCTGCAAACCCCAATTTCTTTCTCTATATAAAAGTGGGGTTTGAGGGGGTATGCATTTCACGGACATGTTTTCCTGATGCAACTTTGGTAAAGCTGAAAGGCATGCTGTCTTTAACTTGTCTGTCTCTGTTTGGGTGGGTGTATTGGGGTGGATGTTTGCTGGTTGAGGTGTATGCCAGTGGGGGTGCAGAGATGTGGCTGGCTGGCTGGGTCTGTTGGTCACTTTTTTAAAACTTTTAATGGTGTATGATAGAGTTTTGAAATTTTAAATAGACTTATGGCTGATCATGGCTAGTTCCAGGAAACTTGAGCGCCAAGTCCGACCCCACTACCCTGGATTACATGTACCTGGTACCGCCATTCCCCTACTGGAGACACATAAATTAGTACAAAAGCAGGTTTGATTTTGGGTCCTCTGTTAAAAGACATTTTTAGACAAAAATTGATGAAATAAATGAATCATACAAACTGTGTCACATGGTATGTTTTAGCAGATCGGCTGAAGGTGAAAGATGATAGATAAATTACCTATCTTATAGCATTCTTTGATTTTTGAAAGATGGCAGCAATAAATAATAAAGCAAAAGAACATGGAGATATTTACACAATTCCAACCACTTGTATGCATTGTATGCATTATGTTTTACATATCATTTATTTTGCTATGAAGAGCCGTATTGGTAAATGCAGAAATGCATGACATTTTGAGACAACTGAAAATTACCAGTACTGGGATAGTAAAATTTCTGACAGGCACACAAAGGAGTATGTTAGTCTGATGGGTGAAAAATTCCCGTCCCTGATGGTCTGTGGAAAGAAACTGCTTTTGTAAGCTTTTTTGTCCAGCTAAACATATCTGCAATGCCAATGTGTGTTGATTTCTACAATGTATATATTCTTGGGGATCATCTGTGTGTATTCTGGCTTTAATCTTCAGACATAACAGTTTTTCTTCTTTTCTTAAGGGATTCTCTTTTAAAGTGTCCCAGAATGCCAGCCATTCTCCCTGAATAAAGTCTTTTTATCAACATTTTCAGTATGTGTATTTTAATCTTATCTTAAAAATGTAGTTTACTCAAATAATTAGGTAAATAAAATAAAAAAAAAATGTAGATAAAAAAAAAAAAAAAAAAAAAAAATATATATATATATATATAAAATTAAAACTTTACTAATAGTTTTTGGTCCGGCACAATAGCCTATATGTATATTATTTTGGTCCGGCAAAATAGCCTACAGACTATTTTGCCGAGTCCGGCAAAATAGCCCCTAGGAGCTATTTTGCCGGGTCCGGCAAAATAGCCACTGCCTAAAAAAATCTAACCCTAGATGACAGGTACCATGCATACCTCCTACCATGCCTACTATGCCGTTTCTTTGAAGCTGAACTGATTTTACAGTATCATGGTATGAAAATATGTATATCGTTACAGTATCTTTTTTTTTCAGAATATATACTGAACAAAAGTAAAAAGCTACATGAAAAACTACAGCCGTGTATGTGCAGTATTTGCACCCAGGTGCAAAATACACCCGGGTGGAAATCTGCTCCTGGGTGCGAATTTGCACCTCTTTGTGCAGCGTTCATATGCAGCGAAATTATGTCCATATTTGCCTGGATTTGTCATTAATTTTTGATTAAGAAAGGCTCTTAATAAGCCTTTGTAGGGGTCATTTGCTGTAGAATTTAAAAAAAAAAGATAAATGAAATATATCAAAAATAAAATAAAATAAAAATAAATTTAAAACTAAGCTGCAGTGTTAAGCACAAGAACGGTGAACAAGAGTTTAAAATCGGTGTGTCGTATGGTGGAGGAAAAGACTTAAAGCCCATGCAATGTGTTTTTCTTACTTTCTTACTGAATATATAGATCAACTAATGCATGATGTGCTTCTCACCTAGTCAGTTCAAAATGAATATAGGGATCAAACATGATTTTCCATTCATTAACATTCGCTAGGTCCCGAGGTTTTCAACACTCCCCGAGGAACCTAGCGAATGTTAATGAATGACAAAATCATTTTTTATCGCTATTATTGTATAAATTCGGCAGAAACGAAAGAAATAAGGTGCAGAAACGAAAGAAATATGATGCATTATATTTTACAGCCTCATCACATTTTCATACGCGTTTATGCATGTTCCGGGCGGACTTCAGTTTCTCATTACTAGTACGTGCTTTGCGTGGCGGTAAGGAGCATAAGTAAAAGCCATGTATTAACAGCACATAAGTATAAGTGGGGGTGTATAGGCCTCTCGAAGAAGCGGTCCCAGCTTTGCCTCATGAGAGGTCACACGCCCAGTTAGTAACCAATCTGGCTATCTCAGCCTGACACTCGTTAAACATGTACAAATGCACTCACGCTGGATAGTTACATGCATGTGCTTAGCCATACCGGTATTTTACGGTAGTGAAATAAGTGCGTGAGCTCATGCTTTGTAATGTGTTTGTATACATGTAATCTTGTTGGACATGTATGAACACCAGTTTCATGTTTATGTGTCTTTGAATGATAACTTTTCATGATATCTATGTATAAAGAACGGTAAATTTATTCATAATTTCCTAGCTTTTTTCTCCATTGAATCGCACACTAAATGGGATGCCACAAATGCGAAATATAGTCGCATGTCTTTATCTTCAGAAGACAATATCTGAATTCCTGTCTTAACTATTGGAGTCACAAATGAACGTTCTGATAATGATCTTATGGCAGGCAAATATTTATTAGGTATCCTTTCATGAAATAATTCGTTGATATAGAGTGGGCATTCATTTTTAGAGACCTTGTTATTTTTAATTGGCCGTTTCACCGTTACGCCCTGGCATACAAAGTGCAAACATCTCTCATTTGAATCAGAAAAGACTGCTCTTTAAGATAGACTATGGTTGCAAATTCCCTAGGGTGGGGGTCGGGCAGGACCTTTTTCAGCCAGAAGTCTATATAATATATGGTTTGAGACTTAAGTTTAATAAAATATGGAACATATGAAATAAGATGCACGGTTGCATACGAATAATTTATTGAACACGTGCAGAAATGATGCATGGTTGCATACGAATGAAATGAACACGAGTTGCATTTTACAAAGTTCATACTTCGCTAATCTAATTACAAAAGACATTGCACCGGGTGCAGAATACGACAACAAGAATATGCATCCAAGCATCCAAGAAACGTTACATGCTGAACAAAGCTAACCACGAAGGTGCTAATTAACGTATGCTAATACATGTAGGGTAACGACCAATAAGACCATTATTGTGGTGGGTTTTCTCATCGATTTTGTTCTGTAGCATTTGTGGTGAAAACTAAAGATTGTGGTGGGTTTTGTTTTGAAGGCATAGACTCTCATTGATTTTGTTCTGTGGCATTTGTGGTGAAAACTGAAGAATGTGGTGGGTTTTGAAGACATAGACTCTCATTGATTTTGTTCTGTGGCACTTGTGCTGAAAACTGTAGATTGTGGTGGGTTTTGAAGACATAGACTCTCATTGATTTTGTTCTGTTGCATTTGTGGTGGAAACTGAAGATTGTGGTGGGTTTTGAAGACATAGACTCTCATTGATTTTGTTCTGTAGCATTTGTGGTGAAAACTGAAGATTGTGGTGGGTTTTAGACATAGACTCGCATTGATTTTGTTATGTAGCATTTGTGGTGAAAGCTGAAGATTGTGTTGGGTTTTAGACATACACTCTCATCGATTTGGTTCTGTAGCATTTGTGGTGAAAACTGAAGATTGTGGTGGGCTTTGAAGACATAGACTCTCATTGATTTTGTTATGTAACATTTGTGGTGAAACCTGAAAATTGTGGTGGGTTTTGAAGACACAGACTCTCATTGATTTTGTTCTGTAGCATTTGTGGTGAAAACCAAAGATTGTGGTGGGTTTTGAAGACATAGACTCTCATTGATTTTGTTCTGTAGCATTTGTGGTGAAAACTGAAGATTGTTGTGGGGTTTGAAGACATAGACTCTCATTGATTTTGTTCTGTGGCACTTGTGCTGAAAACTGAAGATTGTGGTGGGTTTTGAAGACATAGACTCTCATTGATTTTGTTCTGTAGCATTTGTGGTGAAAACTGAAGATTGTGGTGGGTTTTGAAGACATAGACTCTCATTGATTTTGTTCTGTGGCACTTGTGCTGAAAACTGACGATTGTGGTGGGTTTTGAAGACATAGACTCTCATTGATTTTGTTCTGTTGCATTTGTGGTGGAAACTGAAGATTGTGGTGGGTTTTGAAGACATAGACTCTCATTGATTTTGTTCTGTAGCATTTGTGGTGAAAACTGAAGATTGTGTGGGTTTTAGATATAGACTTGCATTGATTTTGTTCTGTAGCATTTGTGGTGAAAACTGAAGATTGTGTTGGGTTTTAGACGTAGACTCTCATCGATTTGGTTCTGTAGCATTTGTGATGAAAACTGACGATTGTGGTGGGCTTTGAAGACTCTCATTGATTTTAATATGTAGCATTTGTGGTGAAAACTGAAAATTGTGATGGGTTTTGAAGACATCGATCCTCATAGATTTTGTTTTGTAGCATTTGTGGTTAAAACGGAAGGTTATGGTGGGTTTTGGAGATATAGACTCTCATCGATCTGTTTTGTAGCATTTGTGGTGAAAATTGAAGATTGTGGTGGGTTTTGAAGGCATAGAATCTCATTGATCTGTGTCTGTAGTATTTGTGGTAAAAACTGAAAATTGTGGTGGGTTTTGAAGACATAGACCCTCATTGGTTTGGTGATGTAGCATTTGTGGTGAAAACTGAAGATTGTGGTGGGTTTTGAAGACATAGATCCTCATTGATTTTGTTATGTAGCATTTGTGGTGAAAACTGAAGATTGTGGTGGGTTTTGAAGACATAGACTCTCATCGATCTGGTTCTTTAGCATTTGTGGTGAAAACTGAAGATTAAGGTGGGTTTTGAAGACATATACTCTCATCGATCTGTTTTGTAGCAATTGTGGTGAAAACTGAAGATTGTGGTGGGTTTTGAAGACATAGACTCTCATCGATCTGTTTTGTAGCATTTGTGGTGAAAACTGAAGATTGTGGTGGGTTTTGAAGACATAGACTCTCATTGATCTGGTTCTGTAGCATTTGTGGTGAAAACTGAACATTGTGGTGGGTTTTGAAGACATAGACTCTCATCGATCTGTTTTGTAGCATTTGTGGTGAAAACTGAAGATTGTGGTGGGTTTTGAAGACATAAACTCACATTGATTTTGTTTTGTAGCATTTGTGGTGAAAACTGAAGATTGTGGTGGGTTTTGAAGACATAGACTCTCATCGATCTGTTTTGTAGCATTTGTGGTGAAAACTGAAGATTGTGGTGGGTTTTGAAGACATAGACTCACATTGATTTTGTTCTGTAGCATTTGTGGTGAAAACTGAAGATTGCAGTGGGTTTTGAAGACATAGACTCACATTGGTTTTGTTCTGTAGCATTTGTGGTGAAAACTGAACATTGTGGTGGGTTTTGAAGACATAGACTCACATTGATTTTGTTCTGTAGCATTTGTGGTGAAAATTGAAGATTGTGGTGGGTTTTAGACATAGACTCTCATCGATCTGGTTCTGTAGCATTTGTGGTGAAAACTGAAGATTGTGGTGGGTTTTGAAGACATAGACCCTCATTGATTTTGTTCTGTAGCATTTGTGGTGAAAATTGAAGATTGTGGTGGGTTTTGGAGATATAGACTCTCATCGATCTGGTTCTGTAGCATTTGTGGTGAAAACTGAAGATTGTGGTGTGTTTAAAAGACATAGACTCTCATTGATTTTGTTCTGTAGCATTTGTGGTGAAAACTGAAGATTGTGGTGGGTTTTGAAGACATAGCCTCTCATTGATTTAGTTCTGTAGCATTTGTGGTGAAAACTGAAGATTGTGTTGGGTTTTAGACATAGACTCTCATTGATTTTGTTCTGTAGCATTTGTGGTGAAAACTGAAGATTGTGGTGGGTTTTAGACATAGACTCTCATTGATTTTGTTCAGTAGCATTTGTGGTGAAAACTGAAGATTGTGGTGGGTTTTGAAGACATAGACTCTCATTGATTTTGTTCTGTAGCATTTGTGGTGAAAACCGAAGATTGTGGTGGGTTTTGAAGACATAGACTCTCATTGATTTTGTTCTGTAGCATTTGTGGTGAAAACTGAAGATTGTGGTGGGTTTTGAAGACATAGACTCTCATTGATTTAGTTCTGTAGCATTTGTGGTGAAAACTGAAGATTGTGGTGGGTTTTAGACATACACTCTCATTGATTTAGTTCTGTAGCATTTGTGGTGAAAACTGAAGATTGTGGTGGGTTTTGACATAGACTCTCATTAATTTTGTTCAGTAGCATTTGTGGTGAAAACTGAAGATTGTGGTGGGTTTTGAAGACATAGACTCTCATTGATTTTGTTCTGTAGCATTTGTGGTGAAAACTGAAGATTGTGGTGGGTTTTGAAGACATAGACTCTCATTGATTTTGTTCTGTAGCATTTGTGGTGAAAACTGAAGATTGTGGTGGGTTTTGAAGATATAGACTCTCATTGATTTAGGTCTGTAGCATTTGTGGTGAAAACTGAAAATTGTGGTGGGTTTTAGACATAGACTCTCATTGATTTAGTTCTGTAGCATTTGTGGTGAAAACTGAAGATTGTGGTGGGTTTTACATAGACTCTCATTGATTTTGTTCTGTAGCATTTGTGGTGAAAACCGAAGATTGTGGTGGGTTTTGAAGACATAGACTCTCATTGATTTTGTTCTGTAGCATTTGTGGTGAAAACTGAACATTGTGGTGGGTTTTGAAGACATAGACTCTCATTGATTTAGTTCTGTAGCATTTGTGGTGAAAACTGAAGATTGTGGTGGGTTTTAGACATACACTCTCATTGATTTAGTTCTGTAGCATTTGTGGTGAAAACTGAAGATTGTGGTGGGTTTTGACATAGACTCTCATTAATTTTGTTCAGTAGCATTTGTGGTGAAAACTGAAGATTGTGGTGGGTTTTGAAGACATAGACTCTCATTGATTTTGTTCTGTAGCATTTGTGGTGAAAATCGAAGATTGTGGTGGGTTTTGAAGACATAGACTTTCATTGATTTTGTTCTGTAGCATTTGTGGTGAAAACTGAAGATTGTGGTGGGTTTTAAAGACATAGACTCTCAATGATTTAGGTCTGTGCATTTGTGGTGAAAACTGAAGATTGTGGTGGGTTTTAGACATAGACTCTCATTGATTTAGTTCTGTAGCATTTGTGGTGAAAACTGAAGATTGTGGTGGGTTTTAGACATAGACTCTCATTGATTTTGGTCTGTAGCATTTGTGGTGAAAACCGAAGATTGTGGTGGGGTTTGAAGACATAGACTCTCATCGATCTGTTTTGTAGCATTTGTGGTGAAAATTGAAGATTGTGGTGGGTTTTGAAGGCATAGAATTTCATTGATCTGTGTCTGTAGTATTTGTGGTGAAAGCTGAAAATTGTGGTGGGTTTTGAATACATAGACCCTCATTGGTTTGGTGATGTAGCATTTGTGGTGAAAACTGACGATTGTGGTGGGTTTTGAAGACATAGACCCTCATTGATTTTGTTATGTAACATTTGTGGTGAAAACTGAAGATTGTGGTGGGTTTTGAAGACATAGACTCTCATCGATTTGGTTCTGTAGCATTTGTGGTGAAAACTGAAGATTAAGGTGGGTTTTGAAGACATAGATCCTCATTGATTTTATTATGTGGCATTTGTGGTGAAAACTGAAGATTGTGGTGGGTTTTGAAGATATAGACTCATCGATCTGGTTCTGTAGCATTTGTGGTGAGAACTGAAGATTGTGGTGGGTTTTGAAGACATAGATCCTCATTGATTTTGTTATGTAGTATTTGAGGTGAAAACTGAAGATTGTGTTGGGTTTTGAAGACAAGACTCTCATTGATTTTGTTCTGTAGCATTTGTGGTGAGAACTAAAGATTGTGGTGGGTTTTGAAGACATAGATCCTCATTGATTTTGTTATGTAGCATTTGAGGTGAAAACTGAAGATTGTGGTGGGTTTTGAAGACAAGACTCTCATTGATTTTGTTCTGTAGCATTTGTGGTGAAAACTAAAGATTGTGGTGGGTTTTGAAGACATAGACTCTCATTGATCTGTTTTGTAGCATTTGTGGTGAAAATTGAAGATTGTGGTGGGTTTTGAAGGCATAGAATCTCATTGATCTGTGTCTGTAGCATTTGTGGTGAAAACTGAAAATTGTGGTGGGTTTTGATGACATAGACCCTCATTGGTTTGGTGATGTAGCATTTGTGGTTTAAATGAAGATTGTGGTGGCTTTTGAAGACATAGACTCTCGCTGATTTTGTGATGTAGTATTTGTTGTGAAAACTGAAGATTATGGTGGGTTTAGAAGACATAGACCTCCATTGATTTTGTGTTCTAGCTAGCATATACTCTCTGCCATCTTATGTTGTAACTTTTGTGGTGAAAACTGAAATGTATGTTGGGTTTGTGCGAAATCTACGATGTTTCATATTTGTGGTGAAAACAGTAACTTTTGATTAATTATCTAAGGAAAGAACCTCTTTGAATGCTATGATATAAGTGGTTGAAACATAAGTTTTTGTAAGTAGCCACTAGATACTGATTCATTTAAAACACCTTTTACAGAATAAAAAGTGGTGAAAACCTACACCACAATAGCCATCACAATACTGTTGGGATATGAACACACCCCATATATCTTGCCAGGTATAGCTTTGGGCTCTGTATCTCATCTAATAATCATCCGATTTTAAAAATGTTGTGATCAAAGTAAAAGTATTGTTCTACTCTACTTGAAAATCGAAGAAAATATTTAATGAAACCACTTCTTAATATTTTATTCGGGTTTGAAATTTCCGGGAAGATCAGTAATTCTCCGCCGGGAAAATTTGTAAGTCAACACTAATCCGTGACTGAAGTAGTGTTGCGTCAGTATTAATATCTCAAGTATAAATGATCAGTTTTCCATGATTTTGTACCATATTAAAGGTAATGCATCACTCTAACATATGATATAAAATCAAAATTAAATATATGAAGATTTATTATGGTATATTTACGTTTGAAATTTGCAATTTATGAGATCTGCTGTGGTCGCAGCCGGATTTCGATAGGGAAGTTATATCCTATTTTGAAATAACTGCTATTTAAATGTTTCAGATTAAAAACTTTCATGAACAATACATAAACATATATAGATGATCATATCCATACATCTTACATTCACGTTTTTAGAATAACTATGATCTGGCTATAGTTCATCTTTTCTAATATAGAAAGGCATGCAAAGAATATATGTTTCATATTTTTATTAAAATATTGACTTACAAATATTCTGTGTTTTTGAATTTTGACATCATATCTTTTTGAAATGCTAAGCGTTCTGAAAGCCCAACATCTAATCAATTCGACGCTCACTATAAGTACTACAATACACTAAAATGTTAATCATATACATATATGCTCTGAATACTGAAAGTTAAATAAGCGCAAACATTTACTGGTCGTTAATTCTCAATTGATAGTTAATGATCCGTGATCGGGACTAATGAGTTTGTTTAACTCGTGAAGTGAGGCATAAATTATCTATCTGTTCAAAAGAAATTTTTATCGGCATAAGTTCTAAGTTAGCCACAACCTTAATTATTTTAAACATATTTTTAATAACAAATACCTGTTATTCGCATCCAGAACATTTAAAGGGTTCTGATGAGTACCTGCAGGATGTTGCAGTTTTACTGGCAAACACACAAGAGCATAAATCGCATAAAATTTACAAACTCTAAATTAAGTATTTGTAAACAAACAAAAATGTCATCACTAAAGCGCACATGTAATACAATCAGGAACAGAATAGAACAGAAAAGAATTTTATTCAGAACTCCGAAAGTCTATAAAGCCGACGAGGATACAACATAAATTACATAATACATGTAGATGGCATATGTGACCGTGACAGTGTTTTATGCAATACATAAAGAGCAAATTAATAATAAAAATACATGTATAATTTTACAGGACCCTAACATCACCCTCATCTTCTGTACTGATTTATATATTTTAGTTAGTTATTCGGTCCTCGTGGTGAATCTCTAACTACATGTAGTCAATGAATCATCAATGACAAACAAATAAATCATGATAACCACCATGATGAATCATAAACGAGGACTCACATCCCGACGATGGATATCAATGGGCGCCGAATAACTTGCTGAAATCTGGAGCAAAAGAAAAACACCAGTTGAACCCCGGTGGGT
Organism: Rugalucina vietnamica; assembly: GCA_964017185.1. Taxonomy (NCBI): domain Eukaryota; kingdom Metazoa; phylum Mollusca; class Bivalvia; order Lucinida; family Lucinidae; genus Rugalucina; species Rugalucina vietnamica. Next base: position 46,607,746 of record OZ024875.1, read on the forward strand.
CAAGCAACTGACAACCAACAGACAAGAAGCTCCGGCCCCAGCCAACTAAAATGAATAACTGTATGTCGGTGCCATCATAGAGTCTGACGCCCTACCCACCGGCGGGCAATTAACGAAGGCAGCATATAGTTATCAACTATGATTTGATTACATAACATTAAATTTAAGTTATAACCTATACGCATATAACGTGTAGTGATTTTTCGGAACTGAAAGAATATCATTCCTTCCATTTGGAAACCAACTCATAATTTAGAAAAAAAAATAAAGCTATTTTTCAAATATTCTTATTTTCAATGTTTACTAATGCCGATATTAACCACTTTAATTTTTGCCACACTTCCCGAGCTAAACAAACTAATTAGTACCGATCACGGATCATTAACATTGAATTGCGAATTAATGACCCGTAAATAATTGCACATAATCAATGAGCATACCTGTACATATTAGTGTTGACATATTTTTTCACTGATCTTCCCGGAAATTTCAAACCCGAATAAAAACATTAAAAAATACTTTTTTAATTATTTTGTTCGATTTTCGGATAGATTAGAACAATACTTTTATTTTGATACAAACAATTTTAAATTCGAATGATTATTAGATGGGAAACAGAGCCCAAAGCACCACTACTCTAGTTTCCCGGCGAATCTTCCCGGAAATTTCAAAACCTAAAAACGGCATCTGAAACTAATTTTTTGCCAGATTTCTTTACATAGATGTAGTGGTTCTTTTTGTTTTATGTCTTGGTGTTTAAAATTTTTTGTGCTGTTGGCGCCTTATGTATGTTTTCATATTTTTAGTTAAGTTAAGGTAACTGAGTGGCCACCTATTGGGAAAATAGCTGCTCATTCGGCTTACGATGTGTTTCATGGTATAAGTACCTGATTGTTAGTTTGGTTTTTTCCCACCTCGGTTTTTGGAGTGGGAATCTTTTTCTGATTGCGCCTTTTCCTGATCTTTGCCTACTTGTACCTTTTTAGATTGGGACAATACTTTTATTTTGATATCAAAATAATTAAATTCTGGTTAGCATATGATGATATACAGAGTCGAAAGTATCATTACCCCAGTTTTCCGGCGGACCTTCCCGGATCTTCCCGGAAATTTCAAACCATAAAAATGGCATATAAAAATGAATCTTTACGAAATCCGATTATATCATCATTGAGATTACAACAATACTTTTATGTTGATAGCAAAATCATTAAATTCTGATAGATATTAATTGAGATACAAAGCCAGAACCACCACTACCCCCTTCATCCCGACCATATCTTCCCGGACATTCCCGGCAATTAGTATGCACCGCTAAACAGCCATCAGCGTCGGGTGCATCGTCTTCTAAGTAGGGAGGTATACGGTTTGGTCTATGGAATGTCGGTGGATGGTCACTAATTGACCCCGAAAACTTTGAATTTAGACAACAAATAGTAAATCTGTTTGACTGCGAAATCTTTGCGATATGTGAAACATTTTTAAGATGCACAGAGACGCTAACCCTAGAAGGCTACACATGGTTTGGTCAGAATCGAACGCGTAACATTCGCCCCAATGCACGACGAGGATCCGGCGGAGTAGGGTTCTTTGTCAAAAACACAATGCTTGTGGACTACGATACATCTATTGATCGCTCAATTGAAGATGTACTGTTTGTTAAACTGAAAAACAAAATTGACAACTCTGTTCTGACATTATGTGTTTGTTATTTGCCGCCGGAGCATTCTTCGCGGCACACAGACGTAGACCTATTTTTCAACGAAATGATGAGAAAAGTCTACGAGTACCAAAACGATGGTCAGTTGATTATATGTGGGGACTTAAACGCAAGGATCGGATGCGAATCCGATTACATAGAAGGGGTTGACGATGTAAAACCAAGGGAAGTAATTGATGAAACCCTTAATAGCTATGGTGATCACCTCTTGGATTTTCTAATTAACTGTAATTTATGTGTATTAAATGGCAGACTCGGAATTCAGGATTTTACACATGTTTCTAAGCGAGGGCGATCTGTCGTTGACTATGTGTGTGTCCCACATGAACAACTCTCACATTACTCTGAATTTTCTGTCCATACTATGACAAACCTAGTCAATACGTTTGATCTCCATGGCCAGAAGATGTCAGACCACTCAGTAATCACATGGACCAAACCACTACATTTTTCTACTGAAAATATAAACGATGTATGTACTGGAGCCACGGACGCTTCCCGTGCCCCGAAGTACATTATAAACGATATACCGCCCTCGTTTTTGAACTGTGAAGAATCATTTGAATCAGTGATGCGCACTATAGATAAAATTGAATATAATTTGTCTCACGAACAAGATGTAACAAAAGCATACAAAAACTTTGTCGATTTAATAAGCTCAGAAATGGAAGTGAAACTGAAAAAGATAAGAACTGTCCCCCAAAACTTTCGTAAGCATAAATCTAGAGCGAAATCGTATTGGAACTCTGAATTACAAAATCTTTGGGACAGTGCCAGTACTGCTGAACAGCAGTGGCTAAAGTTTAAAGGTTCATCCGTTTCTAGGAATAATTTGCGCGAAAAGTACTGTTCTTTAAGAGATAAATTTGATAAAAGTCTGAGAAAGGCTAAACGCGCGTTTCAGTTACAAGAGCAAATGAAGCTTCAGGATCAGTTGCATAACGTTGAAAACCCACGTGACTTTTGGACTAAGATCGGGCGAATCGGTATTGCCAATGAACGAAAAACGTCTGTACCTCTCGAAGTATTAATTGACGATGGAGAAATTTCAACCGACCATGAGGTTATAATGCGAAAATGGAAAACTGATTATGAACATTTGTACAATGGAAATCATGATAACGATAATAATAGCCAAACTAGAAATGAAAATCTCCAGTATGTTAAAACCCATATTCATGATCCAGACAGCACCATCTTTCCGAAACCAGACTGCACATCACTTAACATGCCGATTACGTATGAAGAAGTGCATAAGGCTGTATATCAAGCGAAACTGCGGAAAGCTTCTGGTATTGATAATATTCATGCTGAAATTCTCAGAAATGACACTTGCATTGACTTGCTCTTTAAGATAATCAGCTACTCTTTTGAGCATCATTGTATACCTAGCGATTGGGCAAAGGGAGTAATAAAACCAATACCAAAGGGAGATGACCCCCGAAACCCACTAAACTACAGGCCAATTACGCTTATCTCTATTCCTTGTAAAATTTACGCAAACGTTTTAAATGGGCGACTAATTAAATGGCTGGAAAGCAACAATGCTCTAGCTGATGTTCAGAATGGCTTTAGAAAGGAGAGAAGCTGTCAGGATCATGTATATTCTTTATTTAGTATTATCAATAATCGAAAACTAAAGAAAAGTGACACGTTTGCATGTTTCGTGGATATGAGAAAAGCGTTTGACACGGTCAACAGAGATTGCTTATGGTTTAAACTGCTGAACGCAGGTATACATGGTAATATATTGCAAGCAATACAGTCTTTATATAAATATGTCTCGTGTGCAGTTAGTATAAATGGCACTTTAACAGAATGGTTCCAAGTACGACAAGGTGTCAAGCAGGGCTGTGGGCTGTCGCCAACGCTTTTCGCAATCTATATAAATGACTTAGTTGATGATATTAATCAGCTGCATTGTGATATTGACGTTGATGACACCCATATAAGTTTATTTCTATATGCAGATGATATTGTCTTATTATCTGAAAGTGCAGAGAATATGCAAGAAATGTTAAATGTATTACATCAATGGTGTGATAAGTGGCGGCTAGCGGTAAATGAGGCTAAAACAAAAATTATGCACTTCCGTAATAAATCAAAATTGAAATCAAATGTTTTATTTTCGTGTGGAAATAAGGAAATAGGGTATTCTGACAGTTATAAATACCTTGGATTCTGGTTCAATGAATTTTTGGACATGGAAAAGTCAATCACAGAAATAACGAAATCTGCTAGCCGCGCACTTGGAGCCATATATATGAAATATCAGTCTGCAGGAGGTATGACGTATGAAGTATACAAAAAGTTGATAGAGTCAGTTGTTGAACCTGTATTGTTCTATTGTGCTGGCATTTGGGGAAATAGGAAATTTACAAAAGTTGAAAGTGTTATAAACAAAGCATGTCGTTATTTTTTGGGTGTAAGCAAAAATGCGCCAAACATATCCAGTAAAGGCGATATGGGTTGGGTATCTGCAGAGGTAAAACAGAAGTTAGAAACAGTTCGCCTTTGGTGCAGACTCAGAAACATGCCAGATGATAGAACAATTCGGAAAATTCACAACTGGAGTTTCAGTATTGGTAGATCCTGGGAAAATCGCATGTTAAATTTGTTTGATTCGCTCAGCCTTCAAGATTGCATGTTAGCACCGAGTCCGTCAAAGTTAACGTGTCTCGCATTAGTTAAAGAAAAGCTCATTGAAATAGATACTCGAAATTGGCATAACCAATTATTCACTGATGGCAATGGTATTGATAGTGGCAATAAACTAAGAACTTATAGAAAATATAAAGAAACTCTAAATACTGAACCATACGTTAAAATGAATATGAACCGTGACCACCGCCGCATTCTCGCCAAATTTAGGAGCTGTAATATACCCCTTGCAGTAGAAACTGGTAGGTATACCAAACCAAAAACTCCCCACGCGGAACGCCTCTGCAAACTCTGTGATAGTGCAACCGTGGAAGACGAACTCCACTTTCTCATTGATTGTGATTTCTACAGCGATATCAGATACGAATTATTTCATTTTGCAACTAATGCATATAACGAATTTACTTCCTTGACATCCGAAGGAAAGCTAATACATTTGATGCAAACTAGTAGTATCCAATCAAAATTGGCATCATCGCTACTGCTTATGAATAGGCGGCGACGTTCTGCCCGGGTTTAACAGTAGTTGCAGAGGCGTTCATTTAAGTTACACACAGCAGCACATTCTATCAGCATGTTTTAGTGTTGTAATTGTTCTATATTCTTATAACTAACTTTTGAATTATAATGTAAAATATTTAAACTACTGTATTGTCAAAAGCCATTTTTCACGTGTAAAAACATATTGAAGCACATATGCAAACTAGTTACAGTAAATATTTGTTGTCTCTTAAAATACACAGACTTGATTAGGTTCTAGTTTGTTTGCACGACACTCGCACACTGGGGATGCATGTCAGAAGCGACCTAGGTAGGGAATGCCCAATCAGACAGTTTTCTGACATGCAGCTTCAGTTTGCGATTGCTGACATAGTGACTATATAAAATCTGGTCTGTATCGCCGTCCATGTCTATATACTGTGCCAAAATTCGCTTTAATCTTGAATTTTATTTCATTGAATCTTAATCTGAACTTACACTCTTACCAACTCCTTGTTTTAATAAGGACTGAACATATTATCTCATTTTAACTTAACCATGTGTCTTAACAAACCCGCCAATTTTGAAAACAACTGTTTAATTATTTAATTCAAAGTGCTTTTAAATGTTTTAGACTCACATGTTTTATGTCATAACCTGTACATAATGTTTAATTATTATTCAGCATCTTGTATGCCGTTTATGTTTTATATGTCAATAAGTGTCTCATAAGCCATTCGTGGCTGGGTGTCAAATATGTTAGTTTTAAAATTGTATGTATATTATGTTATTTGATACGTGACACTATAATAAACTAATTATCTCTCTCTCTCTCTCTCTGTATCAACAATATTAATAGTTTGTTAATTACGGCTGACGGATAAATAAATAAATAAATAAATAAATAAATAAATAAATAAATAGGTAGATGTACAACGGGACTGACCGACAGACATGCAGACAGACAGATAAGTATCATCAAACTAATATTCCAGTGTTTATTACGTTTGGCACGTGCATGAGTTAATTTTATTATCAGCGAAACATGATGTGATTATCAAGGTGATATATAACAAAATTATTAATAGTCTGTTAAATACGGACAAACGGACTGGTAAATAAATAAATAAATAAATAAATAGGTAGGTAGATGTACGCCGGGAATGACAGACAGGCAGACAATCAAACTAATATTACAACTGGCACGTGCATGAGTTAATTTAATTATCAGCGAAACATAACGGGATTATCAGGGTGATATATATCAAAATTATTAATAGTTAATTTAATTATCAGCGAAACATGATCGGATTACACCCTAGTGTGATATATATCAAAAATATTAATAGTCTGTTAAATACGGACGAACGGGTAAATAAATAAATAAATAAATAAATGGGTAGATGGACGCCGGGACTGACGGACAGGCAGACAAACATATAATTATCATCAAACTAATATTACGTTTGGCACGTGAATGAGTTAATTCAATATTGGGATTATCAGGGTGATATCTACCAATAATATTAATAGCCTTTGAAATTCGGACGCACAATCGACGAACGGATAAATAAATAAATAAAGTCTGGCAAATAAAAATTAAAAAGAAAAAGATAAAATACCACTTACCTGTATCACAAACACGGTGCTGCCTTCTGTCGCACACATCGCAGGTAACGCCGTGCTGGCGCTTCCCCACAACCTTACCACAGGCAATACAAATATCCGACATTTGCACTATCAGAATATTCAAAGATGAATGAGACTTAGCAAATTTGGACAACTTATATATGAAGCGATCGGCAACTAAAAGAAAACTAATGCACAAAAGATAATTACCCTTAAAATTTCATTGTGTCATTAATTCCTGTGACCCCTGAAATCGCCAAATGCCGAAAAAGAGCCAAACAAATTAATTGGGTCTTTGATTAATTTCACACCAAATCTAATCACGCAAACATTAAAGACGTTGATTAACTCGGCGAAAATGAAAGACATCTATCTATCTATCTATCTATCTATCTATCTATCTATCTATCTATCTATCTATCTATCTATCTATCTATCTATCTATCTATCTATCTATCTATCTATCTATCTATCTATCTATCTATCTATCTATCTATCTATCTACCTACCTACCTACCTACCTACCTACCTACCTACCTACCTACCTACCTATCTATCTATCTATCTATCTATCTATCTATCTATCTATCTATCTATCTATCTATCTATCCATCCTTCCTTCCTTCCTTCCTTCCTTCCTTCCTTCCTTCCTTCCTTCCTTCCTTCCTTCCTTCCTTCCTTCCTTCCTTCCTTCCTTCCTTCCTTCCTACATTCCTTCCTTCCTTCCTAACTCGTACCTATCTACATAGGTACGAGTTGACTAAGGTACGACTTAACTAAGGTACGAATTAACCAAAAATAGGTACGAGTTAACCAAAATAGGTACGAGTTGACCAAAACAGGTACGAGTTGACCGAAGATCAGTTACGAGTTGACCAAAAGTAGGTACGAGCTGACTAAGGTACGAGTTAACTTAGGTACGAGTTGACTAGAAAGCTGTATTTCTATTGACCCAACGACCGTGTTGTAATAGAGACGGCAGACGTGGTTCCCCATGGTGGGGTATGAAAGCGCCAGCCGGTAACTGGGCAACTCGGCCCATAGCAAACTCGGCCCATACAAACGCGGCCCACGAAAAACTGAAAAAGACCTAGCTACTAACATCAAAACTAATAGCAGACTCTTCTGGGGCTATGTAAGGTCCAAACTCAAAACAAAGGCAGCCTTAGGACAGTTACAGGGTCAGGGCGGAAACACTATTGATGACAGTCAGGAGAGAGCAGACCTATTGAACACTTACTTTGCAAGTGTCTTCAAAAAGGATGATTCAGAGCCAATTCCAAATTTTAATGACAGAAACTATGAGCAAGAATTAAGTAATATCATAATAACAACTGACAGTATCTCAAAAGCCTTTGACAGGCTCAAATGTTCCAAGTCCCAGAGACCAGATAATAGCCATCCAATGTTACTAAAAGAATGTAAGGCAGCTTTATTAACACCCCTAAAGTATATATTTGAAAAATCACTAGATGAACAAAAATTACCGGACATATGGAAGTCCGCACATGTATCAGCTATATTTAAATCGGGATCGAAAACAAAACCGGATAACTATCAGCCTATTTCATTGACATCAGTTCCTGGAAAACTTTTAGAAAGAATTATAAGAGACATGGGCGGATCCAGAGGGGGGGGGGACAGGGGGTCCGGACCCCCCCCCCCCCTGGAATTGCTAGATTATTAATTTTTGCCATGTTGAAATTTTCCGTCAGACCCTGTTATAATGAAACTGTTTGCTGATGATGCAAAATTTTATAGAAGTGTAACAAATCAAGAACATGTTGAACAAGTCGAATACAGTGCAAATGAGGCAGTAACATGGACAAATGTATGGGCAATGTTGTTCAACTTTAAAAAGTGCAAACACTTTCATATTGGTTCTAGAACGGACCCAGCAACTTATACCATGAACACTGGACATGAAACAATAGAAATTGAGAAAGTATCTAGTGAAAAAGACCTTGGTGTTATTATTGATCAATCTTTGAACTTCAGTAAACATATAAATGAAAAAGTAAATAAAGCAAACAGAAACCTGGGAATAATCTTTCGAACTTTCACATACATGGACCATGACATGTTCCGCAACCTCTACAAAACCATTGTCAGACCACATTTGGAATTCGCAACAACTGTCTGCACTCCACTGTTCAAGAAGGATATGATAGCCATCGAGAATGTTCAGAGGCGAGCCACAAAATTGGTAACCAGTGTTAAAAATTTATCATACACTGAAAGGCTAAGAAAACTGGGGTTGCCGTCACTAGAATACAGACGTGAAAGAGCTGACCTAGAAGAAGTTTATAAAATAATGCACAACATTGACAAAATCGACATGTTATCCCATGAACCACGATAAACATGCAACCAACTTCAACTTATGTACACTTATATATACAAGTTCGTAACAGTTCAGTTTGACTGGCTAAGTAAGAAGAGGATAGCAGAGTCTTCTGGAGGATGTCTCCATCTCATGCAGGAATGCTTCCAGGGGTAGCACACTGTTAGGACCAATCAGCACTGTGCAGTCCAGGAGAATAGCAGTGAACTCTGTATCATTTATTTTAAAGTCATTCAACTTTGCCACACCCAAAGAATTCTGAATTAACTTATAGATCTTATCCAGAAATGGTTGTCTTATTTTGTTTAGTGACTCACATCTAAGTAGAAAATGCTCAATATTTTCTGGTTCTTTGCAACATAACAAGCACGTTGGATCCACCTCAAACTAATTAAACTTCGCACGTGTGGCCTGTAGCATATAAGTACTAGACATTAACCTGGCCTTCCAACCAGCCCTCTGGACCGACATGATATCAAAACCAGCATCACGCCAGACCAGATGTGCCAATCCGATGGGATAATTCTGAGCATTCATAAATCTCATGGAAGTTTTTCCCACAGCCTCTTCCAAAATTTTGTCTGACAAATACCCATTAACAGCCTGCTCGTAAAGACTTTTACACTGTGCTTTAGCATAACCAGCATCAAGCAGATCCATCCAGCCAATAAAAAATCCCCTTTAGGGGAGCTTGAAATTTGAAGTCACCACCCACCAAACAAGCACACCACAAAACAACTTATAAAATAACCCCAGTGCATGAGTGTGAGGCGGAGTAAGACAAGCTTTGTAAGGTCAGTCAGCAAAATATGATACTATTGTTACACAGGGATCAGATTAGGGCTTCAACTAAGGCTATATGTCACTAGAAAAAGCACCAAAAACTATGCTTATAATGGCAGGCACAGCAACTGAAACTTATGTCCAGTAAAGTCTTTATAAATGAGGGTTTACGATAAGCACACAACTTAAAAATATGCTAAAACCACTAAGTAAGAACATGCAGTCAGCCAGGGTACATCAATGTTAAAATAGCAAGATTATGTGGTTTAAGCCGTTAAAAGCACTTTACAGATAAAAATTTGCTCTACACCACTTTGGTTAAAAAGAGAAATGTCACTAAAAGTGTCACTTCAAATAAGAGCAAGTGTAAAAAGCAAAAGCTGGGTGTGGGCACTAAAACTACTGACTAAACGAGTTCACACGACAAATGGCTTTCCCACCTTGGTTTTTGGAGTGGGAGTCTTTTTCTGATTGCGCCTTTTCCTGATCTTTGCCTACTTGTACTTTTTTATATCAGAGTTCTTGTGGTTGTGCCGTGTGGCGGCCCTAAAAAGTCTCCCCGTTCATCCATTTAATGCTCTTATTTTTCCCATCCTCAGGGATTGCTTGCAATCAGTTTGTATTTTCCTATCTCTAAACTTTGTGTTACTGATCGTTCCAAGTCGATACTTCTGTGGTGGTTCTTTTTGTTTTATGTCTTGGTGTTTAAAATATTTTTGTGCTGTTGGCGCCTTATGTATGTTTGCATATTTTTAGTTAAGTTAAGGTAACTGAGTGGCCACCTATTGGGAAAATAGCTGCTCATTCGGCTTACGAAGTGTTTTCATGGTATAAGTGCCTGATTGTTAGTTTGGTTTTTTCCCACCTTGGTTTTTGGAGTGGGAGTCTTTTTCTGATTGCGCCTTTTCCTGATCTTTGCCTACTTGTACTTTATTAGTTATTTTTACGCTGCACGGAGTTTCTTTACCATTTTATTGAACATAACCTGTCCAGACCGGAAGCCGCCATCTTGAAAGCAAATTTTCGACTTTCGAAAGTGCATTCTACCAGTTAAAAAGCAAGACTGAATGATCTGAATAGTCTTATCCAGACTTTTGTGTGTCGAGTGAATTAAAACTAGTCACAATGACTAAACACGTTAATAAGACACATTTATATACAGTTTTGTGCAAGGTGGGGTGCTTAAAACATATTTAAAACACAATTTTTCTGTCCCTTCTTTTCAAGCGCACATCTTTCTCCAAGCCTCGTCCATTGCTTCATTGTGAGTTATATATGTGAGTTAAACTCGGCCCATATCCAACTCGGCCTCTATTTATAATACTAATGCAAAATGAATTTTATGATATGATTAAAGGAATATACGAGTATGTTGTAGTCGGTAAATAGGTATACAAAGCTAATGTAAAACTGTTTATATACTTTCCGACTTTAAATAAAATAGTCTTGTCTAAAAAGTTATATTTACAAGTATTGATAAATACAAATTACAAAGTCTTCATATACTTATCATTTATATATTTGTTTTCTATACTCTACTTCTGTCGATATTTTTTTTTATTTGAGAATCATTTAAGGACATTAGAGAAGAGTCTTGTATCTATCTTGTATCTATTTTAAAACGTGAGAAAATTTTATTAACAGTGTAATTGGATTTTTTTCTATTACGACCAGCTGCAGATATGTTTGGAAGTTTTTACCATGTTTCTGTTAGAGCAGGTGTATTGAACAAAAATAAGAAGGTATACGTAAAAGATTTAATCATTCTGCAATGAATCTCAGTTCAGAGGACCCCGAAGAAAACTGGACAGTCTTCCATAAAACAGTTCTTTCTTCAGCTGCAAGCACCTTAGGCCATCCGTCTCGCAAACATCAAGACTGGTTTGATGAGAATGATGACGAAATTCAGAGGCTTCTTGAAGAAAAGCACCGATTGCACAAGGCACATCAAGATGATACTAGCTCAGTATCAAAGAAAGCAGCCTACAGCAACATTTGTAAGACAGTCCAGACCAAGCTTAGGGACATGCAAGATTCCTGGCTGAGGAAGAAAACAGAAGAAATTCAGTCGTTTGCGGATAGAAAGGACATGAAGAAATTTCATGATGCACTGAAAACCATTTATGGTCCAAAGAGTTCTGGAGCCACCACATTGCTCAGTGCAGATGGAAACACTCTTCTCACAGATAAAGAAGCTATCTTGGAAAGGTGGGCAGAACACTTCAATAGTGTGCTTAATCGACCATCAAGCATCAATGAGGATGCAATCGACAGACTTCCACAGATAGAGTGCAATGTTCTGTTAGATGAATTTCCTACCGTTACGGAAACAAGAAAAGCAGTTCAACAACTATCATCTGGCAAAGCCCCAGGTGCAGATGCAATTCCTGCCGAAGTTTACAAGGCTGGGGGGCTACCCATGGCAGAGAAACTGACAGAGTTGTTTCACTGTATGTGGAGAAAGGAGGCTATCCCACAAGAATTTAAGGATGCATCCATAATCCACCTATACAAGCGGAAAGGAAATCCTCAAGTCTGTGACAATCACAGAGGCATCTCCCTCCTATCAATTGCTGGGAAGATACTTGCAAAAATTCTGTTGAATCGTCTGAATGTTCATCTTGATCAGACGGGACTTATCCCAGAAAGTCAACGTGGATTCAGAAAAGACAGAGGGACAATAGACATGATCTTCACAGCAAGACAGCTTCAGGAGAAATGCCAAGAACAGAATGTAGATCTATACATGACGTTTGTTGACCTCACCAAAGCTTTTGACACTGTTAGTCGTGATGGACTCTGGAAAATCATGGCCAAATTTGGCTGTCCACCCAGATTCATAGCAATAGTGCGGCAGTTTCATGATGGCATGCAGGCACGTGTGCAAAATGATGGAGAGTTCTCTGAACCATTTGAAGTAACAAATGGGGTCAAACAAGGCTGTGTTCTGGCACCAACACTGTTCAGCATGATGTTTTCTGCCATGCTTATGGATGCTTTTCAGGACAGTGACACTGGTTTTCCAATCAGGTACCGTTTTGATGGCAACATATTCAACCTCAGAAGGTTGCAAGCCAAAACTAAGGTCCAGACTGATGTGCTAGATGAGCTCCTCTATGCAGATGATATGGATAAGAATGCCAGCACAGAGGCAAAAATGCAAAGAGCCATGGATCAAGTCTCACAGTCATGTGATAACTATGATCTCACAATCAGCACAAAAAAGACAGAGGTTGTACACCAACCAGCGCCCGGAAAGCCATATAACGAACCAACCATCACTGTGAATGGGCAAAAACTGAAAGTTGTTGACAAGTTCACCTACCTGGGAAGCACTCTCTCCAGAGCAGTGCATATTGATGATGAGATCACTGCCAGAATTGCAAAGGCTAGTGTGGCATTCGGACGACTCCGTGCAAATGTCTGGGAGCGAAATGGAATCAAGCTTGACACCAAGCTGAAAGTCTACAAGGCTGTGGTACTGCCAACCCTCTTGTATGCATGTGAGACCTGGACAGTATACCAACGCCATGCAAAGAGACTTAACCATTTCCACTTAAGCTGTATGAGAAAGTTGTTAAAAATCAAGTGGCAGGACAAGATTCCAGACACAGAGGTCCTGACGAAAGCAGGGATGCAAAGCATGTATACAGTCTTAAAGCTAGCACAGCTAAGATGGACTGGCCATGTTATAAGAATGCCTGATGCGCGACTTCCAAATTTCTATGGAGAACTACAGGAGGGAAAGCGCTCTCAAGGTGGCCAGAAGAAACGCTATAAAGACACCATCAAAAGCTCTCTGAAGGATTTCGAAATACCAATGGGGTCCTGGGAACAGACTGCACAGGAGCGATCAAAGTGGCGAGGTCTCATCGACAAAGGAGCAGCTCTTTATGAAAAGAAGAGAATCTGTGAAGCTGAAAGAAAGCGAAGAGAGCGCAAAGCCAAAACAAATGTGCCACCATCAGACTCTATGACATTGACTTGCTCTACTTGCAACCGACAGTTTAGAGCCAGAACTGGCCTAGTCAGCCATCAAAGAACTCACCAACACACATCAGCACTTTTCAAGAAATAATGATGGTCTTTCTCATTAGTGAGAGACGAACTATCAATCATTCTAACACTTTAAGTCATGCAAGTATACCAATTATCTTTTAATAAATATGGTACATGTAGGCTGAACTGTGATAATTATTATTGGTTTGTTCAGTAATTTTTTGTTTAGTACAATTGACTGAGTTCTTCATCCAAACAAATACTGCCATTGCCCAATTACTGGTCAGGTGTGACAAAACAGTGACAATGGTCAGTCTTTTTTAACTGACTGACTTTTTTTTTACATATAATACTCACATCCATTTCTTTCCTTCTTTCTTTCTTTCAACTATGCCCATCATCGATAATAAACTCGGCGTAATGACAAACTCTGCATTACATGTACTTGAAATTGTTTGTCAAGGCTACAAATCTTAATACCAATCATAATTCATTGAGAATATGGATTGGAAAGCAGCCTAGCTGGAGTTGCCAATATGTGTCATCTTCAAAAATACTAACTAAAATGATATTTTCTATCAAATCAATGTTTGTAACTTCCTATAATACTCAGCAATGAGGTTGTCATAGTATCTAGTAGATAGGGGCAGAGTTTGTATGGGCCGATTTTATGGTCCTAGATTTGGTGGCCGAGTTTGTTATGGGCCGAGTTTGTCATGGGCCGAGTTTGTTTTGGGCCGAGATGTCCCGGAATACCCCAGCCGAGCCCAGCTGCCGAGCCCGAGCTTGATATTTTGAATTCGTATTTTTTGTCAAAACAAGATCTGGATTTTACCAAAGATGTTTTTGGTAATTTCCTATACACTAAATAAAAACTTCAGCAGTGGAATTTTCTCAGATTTCCGGGAAATTATGCTTTTATTTTCATTTTCACCTCCGCCAGGCTAGCTGACAATAATATCGATTTTCAGTCAATTTAACATTTAGAGCAAATGAATACCTTTTTGGCCGAGTCTAAATGTTACATTTGTTAAATCCATCATAATCATCACAAATTATTGAGGAAAATTGCTAAGTTTACAAATTTAAATGACTGTTTGAAATTTTCCAGTATCAACATAAACAGTATTAGTAGTAAAAATCTTGAGTTGTTGTCCTTCCTGGATTTTCATCAATCTCAGATTGTGGCGATTCAAGAGAAAACAATTGACAGCTCCATATCAACGTCTGAATTATTTGCGGAATCTTTTTCATACTCACACCGTACAACCGACTGACTGGAAGACAGATTACTGTTTTGAACACAGATCAAATTAAAATTGTTGGAAAGAGGGTAGGTGAAGATTGCTTGTTTGCAAAAATAAAAAAATGAATTTGTTGTGCCCAAGCGTTGTTGGAGAAAGTCTTTGTTGTTTGGGGATACTGTAGCAGCAACCATAATTCATTTCGTGCCCAAATAAGACCGCTGTCAATCCATGAATTTTTTTTTTTCAGAAAATTTTATAATTTTCACTTTTCTGCTCCTGCCTTATGTCTACAAAGCAAAACATATAACTTTCAATTACACACCCTTAAACTATAGCTATTCAGCAAGAATTGTGTCAAATTTTATCCTGCAACTCTGTTAAATAAACGAACTGTATGCGCATATTGCTGAATTATTGCTGAATAGCTAACGTTTAAGGGTGTGTAATTGAAAGTTATATGTTTTGCTTTGTGGACATAAGGCAGGAGCAGAAAAGTGAAAATTTATAAAATTTTCTGAAAAAATAATTTTCATATATTGACAGCAGTCTTATTTGGGCACGAAATGAATTATGGTTGCTGCTACAGTATCCCCAAACACCAAAGACTTTCTCCCTCAACGTCAGGGCGCAACAGATTCATTTTTTGATTTTTACAAACAATAAAGCTTCACCTACCCTCTTTCCAACAATTTTAATTTGATCTGTGTTCAAAACAGTAATCTGTCTTCCAGTCAGTCGGTTGTATGGTGTGATACTGTGTGTTTAGAAAAGATAATACCTTAAATGGTGGTGGTGTTATCAGTGTTACTTGACGTCCACAAGGACATCCCACACATGCCCATCATACAATTGGACAGTTTGGGTAAAACCTTTTGCAAATAAGACAACTCACTTTGTGGCTAGCTGGTATCGACCACCTGTCGATGGTCATTTACCAGTTCGGACAACGGAAATGATTTATTGAATTCCCCGGAAAAGTCAAATCTGGGTCATCATTAAGTCAGAGGGAGGGTCAAATTTTAATAGATATCATGAATTACCATGGACTGGAACAATTAGTCAATTTCCCTACCAGAGAAAGAAATACTTTGGACTTAATTTTGACCTCTCTTCCTGGTAAGTTTGTAGACATTCATTCCGCGGACAAGCTCAGTGATCATGACATTGTTTCTGGCACATTGAAAATAGCTATCTACACTACTAGGAGAAAGGTGTATCGTTATCAGAAAGGAGATTATGAATCTATGAGAACAAAAACACTAAAAGTTGGAAAAGAAAGATACTTTCCAAGGTAGTCCATTCATGATTTTTTTTATCTCTTTCACTCTATTCGCAACAAAAACAGACAAATCCTTTTCTGAGTCTATCCACTTTAACATGCACTGGGAATCTGACCGTTGAATATGTGATCTCTCGATGGGAATATTGAGCTGCTACTTTACAAATCTGTTACATTGGACACCTATAACCACTTCCATAAGCTCTGAACGCGGTATTGTCATTTATTTCAGTCTTGTTTTGCAGAATTTAAGATCCGACCTTGATTTATAATTGCTTGAAAAAGAGCATAGACATGTGCCGAAGCATCACAAAAGCACAAGAGAATATACCTTACTATGTTGACATTTTCATACAGAGTAGAGCGATACATCGGTTAATTTAATTTGGGATACTTTTCCCTTACAGCTGACTCATCAAAACATAATTAAATGCATAGATATGTGAACGCGGGGTACGTATTGTTTGCTAACTGAAAATGGAAATAGAGAAACAGAGATCTTGAAGCATGATCGACTCACAGGTGCATGTTCATGTTCCTTCTAACCTTTGACAGTATACAGTCAGAGAATTTATCTTTATTAACTCACATGGGCCGTAGATTCACAAGGTGAGTTATAGGGTGGTACTTCAGCCGGCGTCCGGACGTGCGTGCGATGTGTTTGAAATTCGAACACATCCCACTTGTGACTGTAGAATTATGGGCTCTTGAGAGTCAGAGAAATCAATAGCTAGTGTGCTGCTGATGGCTCTCAACATTTTGTTTCTCAGGTTTAGGGATTGTTGCCCTTTGGGCTACTCGTTCAATAGAAGGTGTCAGAGCACCCGTATTTTATTCCGCTTTACTTCATGTAAGCCGAAGGCTTTTAGGTTAGCTTATAGGGGAGGCAGATACCCATCCAACGTCCGCCCGTCCGTCGAGAGTTTCAAACAACTTGTTCTTTGTATACAAAGGTAAAACTAAGAAATGATTCACAGGTTAAGTCCCATCAGACCAGGCTTTCCCTCCTCGACAAAACAGTCCGCGCCTCTGAAACAGAATTGCCTTGTCTGACATATATCTACTATGAGCCTGTGACAACCACAGTCCCACCCTGAAGGATAAAAGTAAGCACCGATCAGGACATGGACCAATCAGAAAGAAATTCCCTCTCTCTGGTACGCCGTGTTGTGCAGCGTCACATCTGGGGCTACACTGTTTGCTTATGTCCCATAAAAGGACACCAGGCTTAATTGAGTTAGTCTATGGGGAACGTTGCAGATTGTTTTCGAGAAAGTCGTAAGTACGCAAGAACACCAAGGATGAATAATCGCCCCTACATCCGGGTGCCAGATTCTGGACTTTTTATTTAACGCAGATTAAATACCAGTCCCTTCAAATGTCTAATTCAAGGGCCTTATATCTACATTGGAAGTGTCACAACTTGAAACTAGATTTTTCATTATGCATGTTTGTTTGAAAGAGGAAAGAGGTTCAGCCACAGAGCAAACCATTGAACCATATAAAGATTAAACCGTTTATCGCATTCATGTTTTATAAGCTACCATGCGTTTTGCATTTTACTCTTTTCATCATATTTGAAATTAATCCATTTCAAAATACATGTAAAAGTTATATAAGCCTTAGATTTTAGTAATATACACTGGATTCAGTGGATAGGTAAGTTCTTATTTTTTCACAAATATTTTTTAAAAAAGTATTACAGATCAAAGACGTTTCAACATAAATATTTAGTAGTTCGAAAAATATCGTCAAGTCCATGTTACATATGCTTACGTTTACAAATTCATATTATAAAAAGGTACAAACGTACATAAGGTTAAAGCACCGATAAAGTAGAAAATATGCTTGCAATTGTTTGCTCACATTTGAAGGATCAGTTATTATGGCATAGAACGACCACTTTTTATTCGGTTTTAAGCATGGGGTTGACACTATTTTCTAAGATTTCTCAAGACAATAAATTTAAATGTTATCATATTTTCGGTTAGCAAAGGGGTGGACGCCTTTCCACTGTAATTCGAAAATGGTTAATTGAATGGGCAACAAATACAGCAAACCCGAATTCCATTCACAATCATTCATCAGACTATGATCACCACAAACCTTCGATGCTTTCATTACGAGAACTTGCCCATGCAATATACAAAGATTTTTTTTTTCAGAAGAAAAATTTGAAAATTTCATTGGAAAAATTTTGATTTTTTTAGCTCACCTGAGCCGAAGGCTCACAAGGTGAGCTTATAATATGGTAGTCAAGCCGGCGTCCGTCCGTGCGTCCGTCTGTCTGTCCGGCCACATTTTAAAACTCAAATATCTCTATGACAACAAGGCCAATCGTAATCAAATTTTATCTAAAGCATCATTGAGGAGGCGGAAAGGTTGCGTTAGGTTTTGGGCCAGGTCGGATCAGAACTCTGGTTTCCATGGCAACAGATAACTCCCATAGACTTACAATAGGAAAACATAAAAAAATCTTCTTCTCCGAAACTACAAGGCCCAGAGCTTTCATATTTTGTATGTAGCAATGTATTGTGGTCCTCTTTAAAATTCTGCCAACCGGGGTAAAAAAATGGCCCCGCCCCGGGGGCGTCATGGGAAAAACATAAAAACTCTTCTTCCCCCGAAACCACAAGGCCCAGAGCTTTCATATTTTGTATGTAGCAATGTATAGTGGTCCTCTTTTTAAATCCTGCCAACCGTGCCCCTGAGGTCCATACAGGCCCCGCCCCGGGGGCGTCATGTGAAAAACATAAAACAAGCTTTTTCTCTGAAACCGGAAGGCCCAGAGCTTTCATATTTTGTATGTAGCAATGTGTGGTGGTCCTCTGTATAAATCCTGCCAACCATGCCCCTGGGATCCATATGGGCCCAACCCCAGGGGTCATTACCTCCCAATAACTTACAATGAGAAAAACATAAAAAAAAATCTTCTTCTCCGAAACCACAAGGCCAAAAGCTTTCATATTTTATGTGTAGCAATGTGTAGTGGTCCTCTTTATAAATCCTGCCAACCGTGCCCCTAGGGTCCATATAGGCCCCGCCCTGGGGGCATCATGGGAAAAACCATAGAAAAATCTTCTTCTCAGAAACCACAAGGCCCAGAGCTTTTATATTTTGTATGTAGCAATGTATAGTGGTCCTCTTTATAAATCCTGCAAACCATGCCCCTGGGGACAAAAATGGCCCCGCCCCAGGGGTCATTAGCTCCCATAGACTTACAATGGGTAAAACATAAGAAAATCCTCTTCTCCGAAACCACAAGGCCCAAAGCTTTCATATTTTGTGTGTAGCAATGTATAGTGGTCCTCTTTATAAATCCTGCCAACTGTGCCCCTTGGGTCTATACAGGCCCCGCCCCGGGGGCGTCATGGGAAAAACATAAAACAATCTTCTTCTCCGAAACACCAAGGCCCAGAGCTTTCATATTTTGTATGTAGCAATGTATAGTGGTCCTCTTTATAAATCCTGCCAACCATGCCCCTGGGGACAAAAATGGCCCCGCCCCAGGGGTCATTAGCTCCCATAGACTTACAATGGGAAACACATAAGAAAATCTTCTCCGAAACCACAAGGCCCAGAGCTTTCATATTTTGTGTGTAGCAATGTATATTGGTCCTCAATATGAATCCTGCCAACTGTGGCCCTTGGGTTCTTACAGGCCATGCCCCAGTCACGTCATTATCTACCATAGGCTTAATAATGGAAATAGATGAAAATATTTTCTACTCTACAACCGCATGACACCAAGATTGTATATTTAATGTGCAACAATGTCATGTGGAGCTCTACATAAATCCTGCCAATCATGCCCCTGGGGTCAAATATGCCCCCCCCCCGGGTCCCATCATAGGACCCTGACCTTGTATGATGATTTTTTATTCAAATGGTGGACAAAAGGATACTCAATCCAGACAAGAGCTATTCTGCTGATGTAAGTAGGGATTCAAGATCATATTACCAAGATGGCCACCATACCCATATATGGTAAAAACCCCAAGTGACTGTACATGTTGACTCTCAGGTGAGCGATCGTTGCCTTTGGGCTACTTGTTTAACATTCTCGCTCAAAGCATACATTGTGGGTACACGTTAGAACCGCCTCGGCGAGGCGTTTCAAACGAGTACTCACAATGCACAACCCCATTTTTTTCTATATAAAAGTGGGGTTTAAGGGGGTATACATTTCATGGACATGTTTTATATTATTTTCTATATAAAAGTGGGGTTTAAGGGGGTATACATTTCATGGACATGTTTTATAGTGAATATATTTGGAGTAGTTCAAATACATTGTACGTTAAGAATCATCTTCTTGACAGTGTTTTATTATTTGGCCCCTTTGGGAATATGAGTCTTTGATTTAGACTACTCAGATGGAAATTCTTGAAATTGCAGCAAAAATGTCTGGCTTTCGCTGCCGGTTTTGTAAAGGGTCACTGATGAAGGTTCATTACCTGAAATTGTACAATATCGCCCATCTTCTCGCTTTAAATGTTTTACTGCTTCCAAAGGATCTAACAATTATTTTCATTCCTGATGTGGGAGATCTAATGATTTTCCACACAAACATTAGCATGAGCCGACCTGTCTGGTATCTCGTCCGATGAGCCCACCTGTCTGGTATCTGGTCCGTCTGGGGTCATCGAGCTATAATGCTGTTTCTTTGTAACTGCTTCTTTGAAGTTTGTATACCGTCTTGTACTGACGATATGTTGTTTGTTTGTGTATTTTTTGTATTTTGTATTTCCTCGCATGTCATATGTCTTAGAGAGAATAAAGATATTTGGACTTTTTTGGCATTTAACTTTTAACTTCTATTTATTACTAGTATGCACTGGCCAATGTATGTGCACATTGATTAACAAAAGTAGTTTGATAATTTAGAATTTTCAAAATTCAAGAAGTTCAACATCATTTGAAATTGTTTCTGCGACGCGTTCAAGTTTGTCAAGATCGCCTACACCGATAATGTTTTTTGCATTAAATTTAATTTGTGCTGTTCTTAATAAGAACTGTCGATTGTATAATTGCAGGTTAATCTAAACTGGTATTTGGATTATGCACAATGACAGGCATACCAACAGCAAGAGCTTGTTTCATAACAATAAGCGTTAGCATCGTTTGTGTGTTGCTAATTGCATATACTGTTTTTACAAAGGAGCAATCAACATTCACCAGCACAGAAATTTATAACCATCAACATACTTATTCAATCAACATTCCCGTTTTGAAGCAGTTTGAGCAGGAACTACGAAGGAAATTTATCACTTTCAATCCAAGATTTTCAGCACTAGAAAAACAACGACATACTATTTGTGTGCATAATCTAACAGGGAACAGACAAGAAGATAGAGTGAAATACCTGAAAGATAATGCGGAACCAATGCGGCATTCCCATCTATCCTACTTGAAGCCAGAGTCTGTGGTAATAGAAGTTGGTGGGAATAGGGGGCATGACACCGACAGGATGGTAAAATCATATGACCCAATCATCATAACGCTCGAACCAGTAGAAGCGATGGCTATCAAACTGAAGGAACTGTTTAAGGATAACAAAAAGGTTACGGTTCTGAATTTTGGTCTTGGCAAAGTAACCGCTGAAGTGTTTGTCGATGTATCGGGACAAGGCGGAGAAGCAACCTCTCTGTTTACAAAGAACAATGGCAGTACGTCTTTGATCCTTGTAAACACTACACAGTTCTTGCTCCGAACAGGTGTTGGAAAGTTTGACATTGACCTGTTCTTGATAAACTGCGAAGGGTGTGAATTTGAAGTGTTAGAAGCAATAATATCAAGTGGTTTAGCTAAAAAATTCAAAAACATCCAGTTTCAAGCTCATAATTTGCCTGGCATTCGGGACCAAGACAACCGTTATTGTCAAATAGGAGTTCTATTGAATCGAACCCATTCACCGACGTACAGGTATCGATATGTTTGGGAGCACTGGAGAAGGAAAGATTTATTATAGTGTTCAGTGGTAACGTTTTCTAACACTACTTGGGTATATACAAGTTAAGTTTGTTTGAGGAGGTCAGCAGCTTACATATATTTGAGCCGCGACGTCAGAAAATCGGTCATCGAGGTTTCCAACCAGATCTGACACAAACCGGCCTTTTCAGGTACAGAAGAGAGAGAGAGAGAGAAAGAGAGAGAGAGAGAGAGAGAGAGAGGTCTGGTCACAACTGACAGAGATTTAATACACAAAATCAGAAATTACTGAGTTTTCAAATGATGCATTCACAGATCAAAGACTATCATCTTTCGAAATCACAGAGAATTCAGCAATTTTGCCTATGTTTTTACGTAGTATTGACTAATTTGAAGCATGCAACTACATGTATCTCATTCATTAATCTCATTTATCTCGTTCTCACAAAGTTACTTGTGAAATTGTATTGATACCTTAGCCTGTTATGCACAGTAGAAACTCTTGCCTACTTTCACAATGTTGCAGAGGAAAAGGGAATATTTATACTTAGGCCTACTGCCTAAAAGTGTAACGACAAGCTCTACCATAACCTTCAACACGATATGCATGGATATTTTATTCTGGTGTTGGCCAGTATGGTAATAAGTATGAAATACAGTCCTTAACCTCAAAACGAATATGGTAATACTGCTATTTCTGTTAGTCACCAGACCCGTCAGGCTTAAAGTTTTACCGTGAGAAATTTATGAGTGACAAGTGCAGATGAGTATGAGATGGGGCATGCTTACTGTAGTAAGCTGTCCCGAGAAAAAATAAAATTCTGGAGGTCCGTAGATGCAATTTTAACACATATTTGACTTATGGAATCGCCCACCGTTATCATTTTGGTGAGTCCACTTTCATTTTAGGGGCATCATGAGTGATTTTCAAATTTTACTCAATATTTCGAATGAAAATTCTCAAAGCAAACAGAATAGCCCGAGATGGGACGCCGCGTTCTGCGGCGTCTCATCTGGGGCTATCCTGTTTGCCTATGTCCCATAAAAGTGACGCCAGGCTAAAATGAGTTAATGCGGTTAGACCAAGGAATGATGATAATGACTATTCACTTGAATTAACAAATCACAGTTCACAGGGATTCAAATTTGTGTTTCACACATCACAGAGAATACCTTTGTCACACATCACAGAGTTACATTTTGCATTTTCACAACACAGACTTTATAAAAAGGCCAATCACAAGTCACAGAAAAGGATCCTGCCCCTTTCAGAAGATGACTAGAAGCTTGAAACGAAGATGAATTGTACTATCCCTGTAGCGAAAATAAAGGCGCCGATCAGCTGTGTAGTTGTCAGCTGTGCAGCAACTGCGCCTTTGTTTTCGCATAGGCGAAAATCCCATTTTCTCATGATGCGGCTTTTTTAAAGCGGTGTGTCTGTTACTTGGGTTGGTGTGAAATAAAAATAGCCGTGTTTCCGCTAACATGTAAACGGGATAGGGTCGGTAGATCGGATATCTTAAATTATTTTAAGGTTCTTTCTTTGTTGAAAACATGATGTTAACATGTAAATAGGCAATAAACATTCCCTTAAGAGTACTATGAAAGGACGTTTAAGTACTAGAAATGGAGATACTAGGAAGTTTGATACCATAAAGAACTTAAAGAAAGTAATTTATGATCAGATTTATTTTAGCAATGAAAACAGGTTTCAAGTCTACTTTTCCGATAAACGGTGGCCATAATATTTCAATATTTTTTTTGGACGATAAGAATTCTTTAAAGAGTAATGTTAACCCAATTTATTTTCGCAACTTTTGTCTTATAGAAGCGTATTTTCGCGGCATTCTAACAATACAGTTGGTTGGGGTGCCTATTTGAGGAGGTCAACAGAACACCCTTATTTTTTCATGTCCGAGTTATGCCCCTTTGAAAATTTTAAAATCTTGTGTGCAAGATTGAGCTAGAGCCTTCATATTTGGCATACAGGTTGGCTGGTCGGGGTTGAAGTGTAGATCACCTGAGATAAACGTTTGAGAACTTTGCCTTAAGATTTGACAAAATTAAAGAATTTTGATTGTTTATTTTGTGAAATTTGAAAATTTGAAAAGTGAATGCAAGGGTTGTGAAATTTCATTAACAGATTCCTCCTGAAAAATAGTAGATCTATATTGTTTACATGTCCGTGTTATGCCTCTTTTCTGATTTATTTTTCTTTGAAAATAAAATTTGAAAATATTGTATGCAATTAAGTTATCTCAAAATGTATTTTATGTAGGCCTATAGTCTTCATATTTAGCATAATGATTGGGTACTAAAGGTACATCACCGGATTGACAATTGACAAGTTTTTGTCAAATTTTGACAGAATTACAGAATTTTGAATTTTTACACCAATTTTAACTTTTCTGCAAAAAGCATGCATTCTGTTTCTGGATCGGGTTCGAAAAACCTTTTCTAAATTTTATCGTAGACACTATGAATTGATTTCCAAATATAATGTTGGGTTAAAGAAAGGAATTAATGATTTTTCTTTTCAGTTCAGAAAAATCATAACACGTTACAGACGTATAGGTTATAACTTGAATGTTATGCGACAGTCTGCATGCTTAGTTTTTAACCCAATCATGGTTGATAACTATGCTGCCTTCTTTAATTGCACGCCGGTGGGTCGGGCGTCAGACTCTATGATGGCCCCGACATAAAACTATTTATTTTAGTTGGTTGGGGCCGGAGCTTCTGTTGCACACCGGGGTCCAACTGGTGTTTTTCTTTTGCTCCGGAGTTAGTAGGTTATTCGGCGCCCAGGGATCTCCATCGTCGGGCAGCTTACTCAATCTGTGAGTCCTGGTTTATGTTTATCATGATTTATTTGTTTGTTTTTGATGGTTCATTGACTAGTTAGAGATTCACCACGAGGACCGAATAAATGTTATGAACCACTGCAGAAGCTGAGGGTGAGGTTGGGATCCTGTAAAACCGGTTTAAGCCCGCCAGTAACTTTGTGTTACTGATCGTTCCAAGTCGATACTTCTGTGGTGGTTCTTTTTGTTTTATGTCTTGGTATTTAAAATTTTTTGTGCTGTTGGCGCCTTATGTATGTTTTCATATTTTTAGTTAAGTTAAGGTAACTGAGTGGCCACCTGTTGGGAAAATAGCTGCTCATTCGACTTACGATACGTTTCATGGTATAAGTACCTGGTTGTTAGTTTGGTTTTTTCCCACCTCGGTTTTTGGAGTGGGAATCTTTTTCTGATTGCGCCTTTTCCTGATCTTTGCCTACTTGTACCTTTTTTTCAAACAGAGACAAGCTAGCAGCTACACCAGGAAATAAAATTTCATTTCAGGCAAATGAAATAAATGAATTATACAAACTGTTGCTGGTTAAGAGCAGGGGTACAGTTGGGGCACAGCGTTTAACAAGGTACAAATAGGCAACAATCAGGAAAAGGCGCAATCAGAAAAAAGATTCCCACTTCAAAAACCGACGTGGGAAAAATCTAAATTAACAATCAGGGCCTAGTTGTTCAAAACTAACGACGTCGTTAGTTAACTTTTCGTTAAAATTTCAAACATTAATATTACAAATACACTGTTATTTTTTGTTGAAAAAATGTGTGCACTGCAAAGGATTCTCACATTTTTTCAACAAAAAAAATAACAGTGTATTTGTTACTTTAGCTGATATTTGCTTAACAAATTTATGTATTAACGATATCGTTAAGCTAACGATGCTTTGAACAACTGGCCCCAGGTACTTATACCAAGAAACATATCGTAAGTCGAATGAGCAGCTATTTTCCTAATAAGTGGCCACTCAGTTACATAAACTTAACTAAAAATATGAAAACATACATAAAGCGCCAACAGCACAAAACAAATTAAACACCAAGACATAAAACAAAAAGAACCATCACAGAAGTATCGCCTTGGAACGATCAGTAACACAAAATTACTGGCTGGCTTACATGGCCATTACCTCACCCTCAGCTTCTGTAGTGGTTCATAGCATTTAGTTAGTTCTTCGGTCCCCGTGGTGAATCTCAATGAATCATCAAGAACAAACAAATAAATCAGGATTAACATACTGATGAATCAAAAACCAGGACTCACAGATTGAGTAAACACACATTTCTAGTTTTAACACGTTCCTGGATTAGTTTCTCGAAAATGTAAGATATACACTAAACACGCAAAGGTTGAGCATATTTGTAGAAGTTCGATTTAAATGAAATTTGACACACATAAACATTGATTTGTATGCAAAGTATGTTGTGAATTTCTTATCAAAATAATGAGTAATTTGTGAGTCTTTGATATAGCAATTCCCCTATAATCCAAAACCACAAAGTAATATTGGGCATGAGTACAATTTGCCCCTTGTCATACCGAGCAAACGCTTCCTGATTAAAAGCACAAGTTTTGCCAGTTGAACTGATTGTCTGGCATTGATGCTAGCTTGCCTGAATGGATTTCAATGTCCCAATAGCCTGAAAGGGACCGCTTAGGTGCCGAATAGATTGCAAATATGACGTCACGTGACGTCACATATACGTCATTAAGTTTGTTTAACTCCAATTGTGCCGGATAATTCATTTTCGAAGACCCGTAGAATGATCAATAAAGAGACAAAAGTTAAACTCAGATGTTTTTATATATTGATTACTACAAGCTAACGTTACGTGTGAAATGGTAAAATATTTTTCGCCATGAATTCAAAGAGACGCCACATGGCAAAGTGTGTAAAATGTCTTTTTATTGCATCGAAAATTCCCAGTCCAAAAACAAAGGTGGGAAAAATAATGACAATTAGGTACTAACATAAAGAGAGCATATCGTAAACCGAGTGGGCAGCTATTTCGAAATACGTGGCCACTCAGTCACCCAGACTGAACTAGATATACGAACACGTATATAAGATGCAAAGAGAACAAAACTTCAACACAAAACATTGAACATTTAGAACCACAACAGAAAACGGAGAATCTACAGATACAATACATACCAGCTGAAGATCCATGAGAAGACAAACAGCACCACTGAAAATCAGGAGCAAAAGCAAGACACTAATTGACCCCCGGTGGGCGAAGCAACTGACAAGAAAGCTTCGACCCAAAACAACTGAAATGAAGAGCTAGAAGTGCAGTTGATAGCAAAATCATACATGTATACATGTTGTTAAAGAATGCAGCATAGTAAGCTGTACCTGCAAAACTTGTCATTAAAATCGAGCACTTACAAAAATAGGCGAAACGAATATGTGATCAAAACGGTAAGTCTGCACGTTTGACCATCGACTAAGTTTAAACCCTTTTCTTTCTAATGACACAGCGAATAATAACTTAAATTTAGACAGTTGGGAAAGAAAATTTCGAAAAACACTGAATAAATGTCACAACACACCTTAAGAGCAAACTGAATGGCTCTTTCCAAACACGATAGCCTTCCACTTGCCTTTTTAACAGAATGCGATATTGTTTAGTGTAGAACTAAGTTAGGGTTGTACATGTTTATAGCAAAAGATGAAACTATCAAAATGGTCCGAGGATTATTTTGAGCATTTGCAAGTTTATTCAGTACAATATCAAATACAAAACTTCTTATTGATTAGGTATTGTTTATGTTTAAACAGTGAACTGCAAAATCATCAGAGTGTTAAATAGCGTTTAATATACAACTTTAACGTTTTGAAAATATCATTTATCACGCATCAACACTGAGGCAGGGTATTTTATATATACTACAACACAAGGGCGTTAGATTATAGTTCTAATCTAACCCATTTTTGATACATGGATTTTGACATCATTAACAGTTAGGTGAGTCCACTTTTATTATTAGGGGCATCAGGAGTGATTTTAAATTTCCATATAAATTACTGATGAAAAGCCTCTTAGAAGACAGACCCATAAAATGACACCAGGTTTACATGAGTTAAGCTATGGGGCAAATTGCAGGTTGTTAAATATTTTTCTTCGAGAACGTCGCACCTGCTTCCGGATGCCAGATTCTGGATTTTTTTAGTTTATGCAGATTAAGTACCATTCCCATTCAAATGTTGAATTCAAGGGCCTTGTATCTACACTGGAAGTGTCACAACTTGAAACTAGATTTTTCATTATGCAATTTTGTTTGAAAGAGGATAGAGGCTCAACCACAGTACAGGCCATTGAACAATTTAATGATTGAACCATTTATCGCATTCAGGCTGCCATGAATTTTGCACTTCACTATTTTCATCATCAGGTAGGGGAAATATATTGAGTTATAGAGTATCTATAAATTTATAGATATAGACTATACTGGTGAAAATTTTTGAAATTGCAGCAATCATGAATGTCTGGCTTTCGCTGCCAGTTTTGTAAAGGCTCACTGATGAAGGTTCATTACCCGAAATTGTACAATATGGCCCACCTCTCTTTGAATGTTTTTACTGCTTCCAGAGAATCTAACAATTATATTCTATTTCTCTTAATAAATGTATAGAGTTTCTATTAATTTGTAGTATAAATGTTCTATAAATTTACAGATCAAATGCGAAACGTTACTGAATGCAAACTGCATTCCGAAACCGTGTCCACATTTATACGCCACGGAACATAATTTGAATTTTTTTCTGCGACGCTTTCAATTTTGTCTAGATCGCATACACCGATAATGTCTTTTGCATTAAATTTAATTTGTGCTGTTCTTAATAAGAACTGTAGATTGTATAATTGCAGGTAAATCTAAACTGGTATTTGGATCATCACTCATTCTAAAATAAGCAGCGCACCCCGTGTCTCGGGGTGTTGAATACAAATTGGAGTGACATTGTTCAATATATCACCAAGGTTGGCTGTATTTTCAAAATTTGGTACTATCTCCATTTAAATCGAATAAAGTATGATACCCAGTTATGTTTTTTAAGATCTCTGGTGGTAGTGAATAATGCATGACCCCACCAAAAACGGCATGTCACAAACTGAAATGCAAAATTTCAAAAGGCGATAGAATGAACAAATTCTATTTTATCACGAAACAACATCGTTCGATTTACTTAATTTGACATTAACTTTTGGTAAAAGGAATGGTTATTTTATATCTTGTAAACGAACAAAAATATCAAACATCAAAAATCGAAAAAAGCATGTCACAGAGTTTCTGTAATTTACGTGACGCTATAGAAAATTGTCCAAATGTTATACTGCTTTCTCTTATTGCAGACCAAACTGTGTCAATTAAATAGTTGAATATGTCCTTAATATGGATATATAATGAATTTTTCATTTTGCTTTACTATTTTGGTCAAATATATCTAATCCCCCTGCTTAACCATTGCGTCCCTTTTAAGATGTAATCATACGTGACACCATTTTTCTACAAATCCAACATAGTATTTGAAACAACGCTATCTGAATATGACAGTATGGAGCATGAATACATCTCACAAAAAATAAAGTAAATATCAAACGACCCTAAGGTGTTTTTTTCGGATGCTAAAGTTGAAAATGTAATAAACGTGACAGTAATTTACGTGACGGTACTTACTTTCAAAATGCCAATATGACATATTATATAGCTAAGATTGTGCTTTGAATCAACGCCAATAAATGTTTTAATGTCCATTATGTACTTTTCAGTAGTTAAGTTTACGGAATATGATGTTTTATCAAGCAGTGTCACGTAAATTACGCATTTGTCACGTAAAATACAAAGGTAGTTTAAGTCTATTTATCAGTTATAGTTGAAAACAGTTGAATCTAAAAGGATCACACCTCCTTCAATCAAAGACATAGCAATACTACATTTGTTATTTGCATTTGTCCATTCCAAAATACTGACCAACAGTAAAATATCAGCCCTGAGATTAATATACATTTTTATCAATATAAAACAGTTTTGTTTTACTAAATAATTACGTGGTTAATTAATCGAAGGATTTACTTCTTGTGCAGACTGGTTCAAATTCCATGCTTCATTTTAAGTTAGCAAAAACTCAAACATATCTAAGTTTGAAAATAATGTAGGTGACTTAAATATTACCGTCACGTAAATCACAGTATTCCGTCACGTATATTACATTTTTATAGAATGTTGTGCAAAAAGTAAAACAATATTAAAAAATGAAATACGATCACACAAGATTGTCTGTTTGGAGTAAACGTATCCAGATAAATTCTTTCAGATAATATTTAATGTCATTGTGTATCTGCAATGCAAAAATAATTTATGTTGCGGTTTGCAAGTAATTTACGTGACGCTGAATAAGACAAGACCTGCCATATAAGAAGACGTATTTAGAAAAGTAATTATAAGCTCCGCCACTCATGTAGGACGAATGTAATTATCATTACATGTTTTGATATAATTCTGATGTACAGGTCAGATGTTATT